>JANHFX010006294.1:100563-147612 GCA_027560015.1 Chloroceryle amazona
GAGTCCCACCTCTGCAGAACTTCTCTCTCCCTCCTGTTCGAGCCTATCTGCCGGGAGCCAAAGGGGGAGCAATCAACACTTCTCCCCTCCAGATGGGTCTTGCCACATCTTATCACCACGCAAGGCCTGAGGCACACAATGGCCAGGGTCTTACAGCTTGGTGCACAGCTCTTGGTGGCCTTTACTCTTTCTGGGGTTGTTTAGACCTAGGTATCACCATGAAATTGAATGATTGAGCTGTATATGCATGTTATTTTTCAGATATCATCCAGAGAAATAAGCTGGAAAGGTTTAATGAATCAGTTACCTTTGACAGCAGAGGCTAAACGCCATGTGGAGGACATCTATTTTAGAATTCAGTTTAGATAAGGCTTAGTGGTTGCCATAGCTGCTGATTATTTTTGCTCTGTTGTGGATAGCATAGTAGTTGGTAATACTTTTGGTCACCCTTAAAGGCAATCTCAGCTGTGGAGCACTCTGCAGTACTTGGTGACCACGCTTTCTCTGAAACGGCAGATTCCCCTGCACAAGAAAACCTCTGGCTTCTTCTGAAAAGGCTCCTTTTTGGGCCACTTTTCTAGCAATTCTTTCAAAGATGCTATTCAGTTGGCTTAGAGCACTTTGGTTTTTTTTACTGCTGGCACATAGGTTGTTTACTGTCCTGAATGATACGTATCGAATCTGAAATGAATCCTGAAAGACCTGGTCTGGTTGCTGATAGGAAACCCTCCTCTTTATCTTGGAAATGTGAGGATTGGTTTTAAAATGTCAGCAGTCTTTCTGGACTGGTATATATTGCCTTTTACAAAGATTTGGTCAAAATTCTTGAGTAACAACAGCAAAAATCTTAATATGATTATGTTGTATAAAAATGCTACCGTGAATCTAAAGTATCTATAGAATAAAAACCAATTTATTTTTCAGAGGGCTGTCATGCTACACCTTTAGGTTCTGTACCTTAATTTCAGTCACCCGTACAGACCTATGTATTTATTTTTTTTAATTCTTTTTTATTTTAGATGGCAACTGCCACGTCAGTTCTTTAAATTTACCTTAGTTTTGAACCAGAAATAGTTCTTTTTTAAATAAAATTTTATTTATGTTTTACAAAGAACACTGTATATAATAGGAACATATTATATAATATGAATTGAAAGCGTTCCCAAGTATAATTCAGTTTTTAAGTCCAATTCTGTGCTCCTATGCAATACCTTCTGATTTTTTTGAGTGATTTCTTCCAGCTTACCTGGATGAGTTGAGATCACAATCAGGGCAGACACAAACAGTATCAGAAGCCCTTCCTCAAAAAGCAAGTGTATTAAGTTCAGATGGCTATTCTACGTCTGTACAAAGTATAGCATATATACTGCATTTTCAGGTAAATTATTCCTTACGTCTGAAGCCCAGTTTAAGTGAAGGCAGCAATCTCGTGCCAGCTGCCAACTTTCTCTGGAGAAATAGGAGCAACAGGCTGTAGAAATGATCAGGTCATAACATCCTTTTCCTGCCATCAAAGAAGAGAGTTAGATAATAGCTGCTCTGTCCTAGTTTCATAATACCAAAGACTTTGCTACAGAATACTGGAGGCCAGGGCAAGGTGTGGAATGAGTTGAAATTATAAAGAACAAACTGACCTACCATTGATTAATGTTTCTTTTGGGTTGGAAATTTTGCCTGATAGAATATATCTCTCCCTTGTCAAATTTGCTGTTGAGTTTCTTCATTCCCTTGAAATTCTGAGGTTTTGGTTTTTGCGCAGCAATAACGTAATAGAAATCAGACACCCTAATCCAGAGAAAATATATCATCAGCTGTTCTGGGTAATTTTGTTTGAGCATTAGTAGAAGGCTAACTTCCTACAGATTTCTAAATACATGAGTAATTTGCTTATTCGGGGTGGTATTTACCCAAAAACCCTCAGAAGAATGTGTGGATTGAAATATATTTGTAGTCCTGTAAAGAAAATGAAGTGATCAGCTGGAGACGGACCCTTAGCTCCTAAGAAGAAATGAAATGCTTAGGAAGGTTCCATGAAACACATGAAATTATTGTGTATATGTAAGAAGTAATAATGTCATCTGGATTTTTTTTTTTCTGTTTCCTGTTGATTGACTTTTATAGCTTGCAAACATTATGCTGGATTGTAAATTGCAATAAATTTAATCAAGAATTATTTTATTCAGCCTACTAATGAGGAATAATAGCATATGTATCAATTAGACATGTCAATTTGTGTGAAGAAATAGATTTACAAAAGGATAGTAGGTAAAAAAAAAAAAACTTCGGTATCAATTCACTTCATTATTTTTAATTTGCTGTGAATATTGAGTGCTTCCAACATAAAATCATTCCTCAATTAAAATAAAACAGCTGTACTCCTATCAGCTTTTCCTTGCTTGTTGTTGCTTACAGATTAGCAGTTGTCATTGGCTTCAGTCTCATGTCATTTCATTAACATGCAACCATAAATGGGTAAGAAAAAGAAAATAATAATAAAAAGCTTTGGCTTGTCAGTGAACTCAGTTATGTGTATGAATTCTCTTTTTCAGATGGCACAGAAAGGGCACAAATGCTGTAGCAGCAACATTGGGGGGCTATCAGACCTCTGATAAAACCATCTCTGCTTCTGTTCTCCAGCGTCAGCAAAGTAATAGTAGCGGTGAGCATTTCATTTCTTTTGGCACTTTTTTATTACTCTGGATTCCCTTTTCTTTCCCCTTAGGTGATTTCGAGTAAACTAGATCCCAGAAATGGGCTACAGTGTAAATGAGAAGGATGAATTCTGAGTTGGGTTGGTTTCTAGCTTCCTTTCACTGTAGGATCTAACAAATCCCTCTCCTTTATTAGCGAGTCTGTGCTCTTATTTAGTTTTCCATGATATCAGGGAGCATGTTTGTGGTTTTGAGTCATGTATGTGGCTCTGTGGTTGTCCTTATTTCTCTTCTAATGTACCAAAAGACTAACAAGAGCAGCACATTAATAGAGAGAAGCATGGGAGTTCCAGAATCTCTTTCTGCAAGCCCAGATGTGAAAATGTGGTGTATAATTTCTCCTGTTAGCTTCTGTTTTTTCTAGTAAGAAGTTCATAATGGCCTTACAAGAATTTAAAGTGGTCTATTTGACCTTGTTATCATCTGGCAATTTTTTTTAATGGAAAGCTTTAAAAACACATGTCTTTCAAAAGGTGTGGTATAGAAGATGGACAAAGAATGCAGGACAAATCAATAATTCCACGGTTTATATTTTAATAGAAAATCATATTCCTTCTCAAATGGCTTCACGAAATGAAGGTGAACTGAACTTTTTTTCTGCAGCTGGTATTGCAGGTTTCAATACCTTTAGATCCTACTGACTGAATGAGATTTACCACGGTAGTTTTTGGTTTTTTTTTTTGTTACCAGTGAGAACTTTTTGATAGAAACCCTAAAAGAGAATTCATGTCTGTAGGGAGACTGAACACATGGGGTCTGTATCCTAGTTAACAGTGAATTCTCTACTACAAAAATTAAAAGCTTATGAATATTTTCCTCAGCTCTGAAAGTGGAAGCTGACACTAGCATGTATCAGAGGATTTTAACTAATGATTATTACAATGCTCATCTGCTAATTTGCTTCTCCATAACTGGAATCAGTATGCTAAACATGTGTGAATTTTTTGGAGCTCACGCTAAAATTTCAACTAGCCAAAGTCTTAGCTGCATTTATTATTGAACTAATAATAGTAGTAATAATAAATAATAGTAAATAGCTAAAAATGTTTCTTTTTTTATGAATTCACTGGATTCAAGTAGAGGATTGAACAAGCTGAATATGTTTTCCAGTGTTTCTAAGTCTAGTGTGTTGTCGGCGTACGTTGAAGATGTGTTGGAAACAAGGCTATGTGAGTTTAAGTCTGTACTTTTGAATAGGTATCTACATATTTCAAAGCTGAATAAGAAATGTTGTTGAAAATTGTAGACATGGCTAACATATAGATCTGACGTTTGTAATCTATAACAACATCTACCTGGGATTTGAGCCGATGAATTTATCCCAGGTAATAGATCTGTGCAATTTATCTCCCCACATTTGATGCCAAACTTCCCGGGTGATGTTCAGAAAAAGAATTTTCCCAGCTGTCCAACAAACATAAGAAAGCTTTCAAAATTCTGGAAGAAAATAACAAACAGGAAACTTGTATCACAGGATTGATTGCTGAATTTCTTAAATGGTAAATAATTATGCGTTGGGATACCATTATTTACAAATAAACTTTGGTTTTCTCTGTTCGTATCAACGGTCACTGTCAATCATTTTTGGATTTCCTGTTCATGTGCTTGCATCTTTTACGTTATCTGCTTTCTGTCTCTTGTTAGTGGTGGAATTATGTCAGGCAATACGGTTGCAAGTTTAATAAATACGATCATTGTTTATGTAGATAGATGGGAATTTTGACATTTTTAGTGGGTGAACTTATTGCTGTTTAACGTTTGCGAAAAAGAAGCATCAAAAGACTCTTTCAGCATACTGAGATAAGCACAAGTTTGCTGCTGATGTGAGAGCGAGGAGGAGGCTGCAGCATCGTTCACGTGTTTATTTCACTGCTCAGCTCCTGCCTTAGAGCCCCAGTCAGTACCCTCTCCGGGGATGCTCCTGGAGATTCAGCTCCTGCAGTTCTGTGACTCTTCATTCCCTCTCTGCGAAGCTTCTTTACTCCTAATATCCATCCTGGTGCAGACTGGCAGGTGCTGTGCTGCCAGACTGCTGGCAGGGCACTAGTCATGTTGGAGAACCTCATTCTTGTTTCGCAGGGGAGAACAGTCCCCTACCATAAACTCACAGCTAAACTTTAAACGTATAATATTATGACATTACCAATCTGCAAGCTGGGATAAGGACCACGTTTTGAATCACATCATCGTAAAGAGAGGGGGTAAAAGGTAATTTATTTATCTTTTAGCCGTCGAAGCAAGTCATCCTTTTTTGTGCAGTAGGCAGAAAATCAAAAGCAAGAGGGAGGTTAATTTTATCACCCACGTGTCTCAGAAAGTACCTACCCTGTTTGCACACTATTTCTCTACGTGAAGCTATGACTGAGGTTACCAGCTTAGCAAGACCTTAAGTGACTTGCTTTTCTACAGCCATTCAGTATTGCCCTCCACAGCAATAATCCTTTACTCTAATAAAATATACGTCTTTCCTGCTTTACTAGAAGTTACAGAGAAGTCTTCTGATCATCCAGCTATGAAAAGCACCATGACTGGTTCTGCCCAGAAGCTGCATGAATACATGTGGAGCAGAAAAGTTGCTCTTTATATCCAGCTGTAAAATTCTTTCAAACCCTGTGAACGTTCAGCCTGAGAAGGCTTTTCTCACCAAGATACAGATTAGCTTCAGCGTACCAGCCTTCAGCAGTATCTACGAATCAAGACTTTGCTCCAAGCCTCCACTTTACTGGTGAAACTCAAAGTCAGCCAGCCCATTTCAACCAGAAAAAACAGCATTTCATTCCAGTAAGCTACAGAACGCGTTCCAGATTTGACAAACGTTGTAATTAGTTGCTTTTGTGTGTTTAGTACACAGTGCAAATGCTGTAAAGTGTTTTGCACATGATGCAACATTGCCAGCAGATAATCACTGGAGCATTAAACCAAAAGAATTTGTGTATATCCTACATGCTGCAGGAGGATGAGAAAATGTAAACAAAAACTAACAGCTGAATTTCTCAGATGATACCATTCCTTTTCTTCTGTTAAACTGCTTCAGTTTAAAAGTGTTATTTTTTGTCAGTTTCTCTAGAAGCTGATTAGAGAACCTTAAACCAATGTGGAAAATCCTTGTGTTTCTCTCCCAGTTTTGACTGGGTGAATTTTTTCGAACGTTTTCCATTTAATTACGCAGCACTAAAAATTGCAATTAAACTGAATTTGCAATTGAAACTGCTCATTTTAGTTAACTGTCAAATTTACTACGGCATTGTGAAATAGGGGCCTTTATTATTAGGAGGGGTTTTGGAAAAAAATGACTTTTTAAACAGGAGAAAAATGTCCTATCTTTCAGATGATCACAATGAGCCAACAATTTAAAGAGATACCTGACCGATGAAGCTAGTAACTCTCTAAACACAATGAAGTTTGTTCCAGGTGGTGTCTTAAATTATTGGTATCTTAAATTATTGGTATACTGCAAGTCTGGACAGTACTGAATAAAGTAAGTCTTTCTCTTTTTTTTTTTTTCGTATTTAATCTGTTTTGTGAAATGTGTTTTTTCAAACGTAGCTAGAAGACTAAAGTTGCTTGAAAATAATCTTGTGACACCCTCCTGGTCTTAGGGACATCTAACACGCCATGTTTTGCGGGATGCTATGACGCAATTTGATGGATATTGGGTATTAGATGAGACCGTACGAATCTTAATATCTCTGTTCCTCTGTTTTAACATGTGATGTACAGCTCTGTGTACATGGAGCATCTCAGACTAGTGTCTGAGACTACCCTTTTCCTCTAAGCCCTAGGCATTTTTATCACTGTGCCAATAAAAGGAAAGGGATTTATGGGGTACTGCTTTTTAATTCATTCAATTCTCTGTTCATTGTGAGGTTAATGTTGTTGATCTATTTTTCTCTTGAAACAAATAAAAACAATATGTGCTGACACCGACTTTGACTTTTGACATGGAAGATAGAGGTCAACATTTAATTCTATATTTATAGACTACATGAACAATATTATCTGTATTAAAAACTGTTCACTCAGTCCTTGTCATTTTACAACTTAGTTCGGTAGCTTATATCACGTTGAATGTTTTCTCCAACTCTGATCGAGGTGCCATCATTCACAATGCTACACTTAAGGGGTTGTCAGCCTTTCCATGAAAACAACCTTTTTTCAGGGGTTCATAACTTGACTAGCTAACAGAAATTACACCGAGACTCACATGGGGCTTTATTTTAAACAAAATATACGTTTAAAAAATACCCCAAGCTCACAACCCCCCTGCAGAACCCCAAAGAACCCAAGTAAAGCCAGGAGCTGACTGGTTTGGCATATGGTGAATGGCCATTTTTATTTCAGAAATCAATGTGATTTATGAACTGCTTAGATATTCATCCATATTATTGACTCTTCATACTTATAAAAGAGGTGCTTGTTTGTCCACTGGTAGATGCCTTGTGCCCAGACTACTGGGGAACTGCATACTGGTAACAGAGTGATGTGATTGTTGTGATGAATGCATATGGTAGAGTTGTACCTGCCAAGCCCCCTCATAGATGAACTTGGACTTCTATAGACCATTTTTCTTCTCAGGTGGAAAGAAACTCTTACAAGAAATGTTTTACTTTCAGGAAAGCAGAAGGAAGACTCACCCATCCTATCTGTGGTGGATACAGAGGTACTACAGCCGTGCGTGAGCCTTCCTGGTGATATGGCAGAGGAGATTCAGATCCCTGGGGCAGGTAAAGCTAAAGTGATTTCACTAGGACAAATCTTTAGACTATCAGTGCTGTTCTGACTATCCTGGGTATAATGACCTTTGCTAATTTTTATGAGCTAAGGCCTGGCACCAATAAAAAACTTCGGTTTATTCTTGTTTGCAGGATAAAGGCCCTTGGTGTACCTAATATCCAACAACAGCAATCTCTGTGGTTTTAAAATATCTTAGCATGCACCATATTTATGTAAAAAACCCCCACCTTGGCCAAAATAGCTGTTGCAGTCTGTAAGTTTTTGATGTATGTGAGGTTTTCTCCTAATGTGCATATACAGAGGTAGTCCATACTAACTGCCAAGGGTTGGCTTGGTAAGTAAGCTTTACAGAAATTAATAAGCAGATAATCTACCCCATTTTGTATGTGTCTATCTTAATAAGAGCTGTAAAACTGAAACCTTGATGGATTGTGTTACATACCATGCATCCCTGAAAAGTTTTTCATTAAAATGAGCTCGTAAAGACTCTTAGTGCTTGCTTCTCAGCAGATGGCAAGAGGTGTTTATTTGCCTTTTGGAATTCTTCCTGTTCGTATACAGAGGATTGGAGAGGACAACTCTGAAGGTTCTGGCTAGTACTTGTAGGGCTATTTAAAATCAACAGCCTTACCATTAGCATTAAAAGTATACAGGAGGTTCAGTTATACACTCTTTTTCTACCCAACTCTACCGTTGAACTGAAACTTCCAAATAGTGGACTTTCTAGGAAAGAATAGAAATATAGCTTCCTGATGGGGAACGCTGTGTGCTAAAGAGTTTAATGTAGGGGCTTTTATTAATAGTCCGATCTCCTATTTTCCATTCTGGTTTTTTCTTTCCCTCTCTCTGTCTGATCCTTTGTTAAATAGGTCCCGCTCTATTTCTGGCACTTTTGAACTTTATTTCTCTTTCCGCGTCCTTTTTCCTTCCATCTGTTTGCTGGTTTCATTGTCTCTTAGCTGCCGTTCCTCATTATTAGACCCTTCAATCTGCAAATCCTCTCCCATATGTGCTCTTGTCCTTCCCCAGGCCTCCTGCCTTTTGATTTTTTCCAGATCTCATTTCCTTTTCACCTGATCTGGCTTTATTCAGCTCTGCTCTTGTCTATCTTTCGGGCTGTCTCAGGCCTCCCTTTTTCCTTCTGTCCAGTTGTGAATCCATAAACTAAACGAGACTTTGGCAGAAGAAGGCAACAAATGTGGTGTTCAGAGCAGAACATGACAGCTGGAAAAGGAAAAGGGGGATGCAAAAGGCAAACTTTTGATTAGACTGGTGTGAATATTTTTTAATGAATAAAATATTCAGTAAATGTGACCTCTTTTCTGCTTTCAAAGTTTCCTGCAACAGATTGAGACAGTCTGTATTTTAGTTAGTTCATCTTATTTATGAATTTTATTTAGCCATCTTCTTTATGAATTTTATTTGAACATATTCCTGGTATGTTTACAACAGTTTATGCAAAGAATCACGCTTTGTACTGTCTTGGTTGTTTGGAAAGATAGAAAATGTTATTATTTAAATTCCTTGGTTGGGTGAATTATAGAACTAGGGATTGTGCAGATTGAAGATTTCATCAGGATAAAATTAAAAATTTATAATTATAGTTAGGGAATTATTCAGATGGAAATTTAATTTAAGATGTGAAGTGAGAATTTGTTTTTTTCCAGAAAGAAGATTTAAAGAACTGCCAAATATTATCCCATCAAATTATGTTTTAAGTAGGAATGCACCAAATGTCAGTTTTATTTGCCAAATTCCTCCAAAATTCCTGAACAAGCAGTCTTGCTGATTTTCAGAGTGATCTCTCAAGGCTGGGTATCCTGCATTGTCTAAAATACCTGCACTACCTAAAAATGAAGCTTTAAAACATTGCTGTAGTAACTGACAGGGTTTAGTTTTGGTTGTTTTAGTTTAGGTTTTAGTTTAGGTTTGGTTTTTTTCCTGTGCTGCTTTACCGAGTAGGGATTCACTAAGTTTGCAGGGATGCCTGCATGGTGGAAGTGTCAGCAAATTTACGTGTGTCAGGGTGTATTAGGACTTCATGCACCTGTAAATAGTAAACATACTAAGACCACGTTACCCCTAAGGTGATAGTATCAAAAATATCTAGAGATATGCTGAGGTTTGAATGAAAGACTAGCAGGCTAAACTAATAATGGCATTCCCTGCTTACAAAACTCCCTCTAATTCATGGCCCATTCGCTTGATATCATTTCTAAACTCCTGCCTTTGTTTTAAGTAAGTAAAATTAAAACCCCCGCGTCGTTTCTACAGTAAGACTGGTTTAGTAACAGTTAGCAATTAAAAAAAAAAATAATTCCCCCGTCTGAAAGCGTCAGACTGGATTACATTCTCTGTTAGAGGAAGAAAAGGAAGAAGCTGCTGTCTGGTGACCTTTCTTTTGGCTGAAGGCTAATAGATGTTGAGCTCTGTAGAGAGAAAATCCTCTCAGGACATGTGCACAGTAATATTACTTTGTTTACATTATTGTTTTCTAATTCAAATACGAGCGGTACCCGTGCTATGTACGGGATTTCCCTGCGCTGTTCTGTAGCTGAAGTCATTCCACATCCTCCCTGCTTTCCGCCCGCAGATGCAGCAGGGACTTGGGTGGGTGTTGGGCTATTTCTGCCTCTTTGGCATTCCTCTTTAAGGAGGGCTGTTGCTGAAGGCTGCTGCTTCTCTTGCTGCTTCTTCCCCAGCGAACTGTGGCGTAGCTGTCCTTAGAGAAAACTGAGCATCTCCTGGACAGATGCTCTCAGGTTTCTGTTTGCGGTTTGTTTTGTAGCACAGGTTATTTCTATTTACAGAGAGGGCACCTGGGTTGCAGGCAGTCTCTGTGCCATGTGCTGATGGGTGGGTGCGGCACAAACCGAGCAGGGAGCACGGGAGAGGCTTTGACCTCTCGAGAAGACAGTGAGAATTCTGTGTTGACAGGAAGAGAGACCTGTTCCCTGCAGGGTCTGGCTGTGACAGAGAATGGGGACAGGCCTCTGGAAAGGCTGTGGGAAGTTGTTACAAATGGTTGGTCAGAGGGAGGCGAAGGAAGAGATCTGCCCTAGCAGGACAAAGTGGATAAGGAACCTTCTGTGCTTTGAAGGGTACCTCCTGCAGGTTGTGTTCAGGTTCAGCCTACCTTCTGAGATTCAGATCCCACCTCTGGTGCCCATTTCAACATGCGCAGGCAGATTCACATCGCGGTTCACCAAGGCAAAGTCAATTCACTATCCTGCATCATATAGGAGTTTGGGTGGAATAACTAGTGGACTCATATTTCTGGGATTTTTACCAGGCAGTGGTGAATGCACAGCCCCCACAGTAGGATTTCTTCCTGTGCCTGCAGATGGAGGCTCTCCTCTGTTCGAATACTGCCACAGGAGGTCTCTCCTGGAGTGCCCGAGCAGTTCGAGCCGTACCTTGATGGGTTATGATCTCCTCTTGCCTGTATGAGAGCATTGCATTTCAGTAAGCAGTGCTGCATCCAGGCACAGCTAATACATGTTTTTATAAATGTTTTTTCTTCTGTTTTTTGTTTTTCTTTTTGCCATTGTTTGTTTTAGTTGTTGTTTTTTTGGTGGTTTTTTTTTTTTTTAAATCACACTTACAGCTCTAGGGTAGAGAAGCCTTGGTTGGAAGTGTTGATTTTCTTCTGTTCTGAAGCAAAACACAGAGACCTGTGTCCTTTGGTGCTTTTCTGTATTCAGGCTATCCCAGCAGCCATTCTCTTTGAGAGGAGGAGAGCTCTAGGAGCCTTCTCTTCGACACCTAGAATGAAAGGTGATGAGCACATGCCTTCTGAAAAGCAGCACCAGGGCTTCCCTGGCTGGTGAGTGCAGGGACACTGAGCTTGCTTCAAGGCAACTCAGTAATTTCCCTGAAACAATGCACCTTCAGGAGCAGAAAAACCGTAATGAAATATTCTCTGTCTAGAGAATATTTTATTGCTTGCTGCCTGACAAGAGCCCCTAATGAGGAATTTACCTGTAAGCGTGCTGCTTTCATGTCTATTTACTTCAATTTTTACTCCTGTGAAAGGGAAGAGGGGAAGAAAAGAAGTGACGTTAAGGGGATGGTATCTGCTACTCTTTGTTGTGAGGTTGTGTCTCCCAGGACATCATTTGCCCATCTTAACTGATAATGTTCCTCAGAAGCTCAAAGAAATCTACCACAAGAATGATGACTCTTTGCTGGTGGACATCAGATATTTTGCTAGGGTTTAGCAGAGTCCAAAAGAAATCAAATTCTTCAATCTTCAGCAGGGTTAACAGGTGTTTGTATCAGAGAGGCAATGAAATATTGCCCCAGGTAGGGAAATAGTGCTGTGGAGTAGCAGTAAATCAGAACACCCTTCTTGTTCAGAGCTGACTGAACTTGCTTTCAGTAGTTCAGCATATCTTTGTTTATAAATCTAAATGCTATTGTGTTGTATTGTACTTTGCAGTGTAATAAATTGTAACATTCGACATTAACTGGTCAGGCTTCAGTGATAACAAAAGTTCAGCAGGCTGGTGGCACTCTGATCAATATTGCCTTCTATTTATAGTATTGTTACAAATTGAAGTTTTATTTAAATTAGACAATGCTGAGAAGCTTACAGTAGATCAATAAACTAAAATACAGTAACGGATTTTAATTCGTGGCTGATACGCTGTTACTCTTTTGTCACATGCATCCTTAATGTCCCCTAAATAAAACCACATTTCTGTGTACTTTGGCTGTTGCCTGGCAAAACTGGTTCAAGGAAGCAAGGCTGGGCCTCTGCAATGAGCAGGAAAGATATTGGACAGAAGGGAAAAAGGCCGGATAGTTTCTGTTTGGCTGGAGATCTGTTGGTTGGTTTGCTGTCTTCCTGTTCAGTCGGGATTTTATCCGTTTAACCCAAAGTATATATAGTGGGTGCCATATAGATCATGCCAGTTAATGCTCAGATTCTGTTCTCGTGGATTTACACCAACTTATCTCCAGTGACAGCACTACTGTTTTTCTACTACTTCATTTGTCTTCTGAGGTGAGGTTTTAATTCAATATGACACACCTCATGTTTAGAGGCAGCTGGAGCCACCAACTCTTGGTTTTTGCTGGGTGGTACGATAGCCCAGAAATTATCGAGCAATATTTTTAGTACTTTTTGGTTGAATTAAAATAGGAGGTTATTGCAATTATTAGAATTTTGTTTCTATCAGCTCTAGCTAATCATTAGGTGACAGCTCATACGTGAGCCACCACCAATATCTGAGCAATCAGCCCTGGGTGTGTGTATTGGCTGAAGACAAAGGAATTGACGTGTTCCTGCTGACACAAGAGGACTTGTCGAGAATCTTAATGATATATTCATCATCGTGGTCAGTTGACACGACCAACAAAGTCTCTCTAACACTATCCAAAATGAACTTGAAATGATGGTGCCAGAAAAATCACGGTAGATCTTTAACGATGCCACTGATTCCTCTGAAAAAGACTTTTGAGATGGGTGAAGAATAGGGAGATGTGTCATTAGATGCTTCATTTTTAACCAAGGTCTAAATATTCTTATGAGAATTCCCATTTCCTTCTTCCAACAGCAAGCATAGGTGCTTTGGAGCTGGGGGAATGATTCAATCTGAGCTCTTAAATGTTGCAGATAAAAGAAACTGATAAAAAATAAAGCTACTTATACTGTGCATCTAACAAGATTAATACATTTATTCTCCTCCAAAAATTCCAGCACTTTCTTTCCAATTACAAATGGCAAAGCCTGGACTAAGCGTCCACTCCCAACATCTGAAGCTCCATGTGTCCTGCTGATCCCCACATGGTTCTGTACACTTGTTACAGGGACAGGAACACTCACTGCTCTTCCATTTCTTTATTCCAAACTATCCTTTGGATTCTGCTGCTGCTTTTATTCCTTCCCAGCAGATGTTTCAGACAAGCAGGCTGCGGCAGAAAGGCTGAAGGAGAAAACAGAGAGGTTTGTGGGAACCTAGAAGACAAAAGTGCGGGATTAACTAAGTAAAATACATCTTCTCACTCAAGATTCACTCTTCTCTCCATCATCTCCATGTCATTTGTGACAGATATTTGGGAGGTGTGCTCCTGCTGGTATCTGGATATGGGAACAGCAGGAGGGAGTGTCATCGAGGGGAGGGATGTGGATGGGTTATAGGGGATGACTACAGGGGATTGTTGAGGTGCTGAAGGGGTAGTTGATTTTCTTGGCACTGGTGATGCAGATCATCATCCCTTTGGGAAATGTGTGTAATAACAAATTGGGGTGGGGGGCATCCTTGGTGGGGAGGAAAGGCACTGAACTCTAGCGTGGAAGGGTCTGACCTCATAGCGAGAAAAGCAGAAAAAAAAGAGCTGAATATTTTGCACTTTCCCCCAGTCTGCGGGTTCTTTTCTCCTCTGAGTCATCTTGTTCTCAGGGTCACTGTTCTTTGCACGCTGCCTGGTACTTGCGTCTCCTGAAGTTTTCCTTTCCTTCTGGCCTTATGTTTCCCTACAAATCTCTCTTTTAAAAAAAAAACAGTTTTATTTTTCTCCCTTCTTTGCTGCCACTAGGCTGTTCCTCCTTCTTTTCCTGACTGCTGCAGCTGCCCACCTAGTTCACATAAACTAGAGAAGGAAATAGAGCAGGCTTTTAACTTCAGCTATGGGCACAGCTCAGGGAGGGACAGGGGGGGTAGGGGGAGCTGCTTTCTAACAGCAGGAAACATTGTCATCTGTTCTGGAAGAGTTTCTGAGGCTGGTTTTCCCCAGATCAAAATGTACAAGGGACTCCACCCAGAGATTAGTCGTACATATATATGTGTGTGTGTATATACACACAAAAATAAATATGTTTTCTTTAATCTTGACCTTCTGTCCTCTTAGATAGCTTTCCTTCTCCACTGCAGCAGTGATGAGAATCTCCCTGAGAGACCTAAACCTACGGAGTGTAAAAACTGAAGAGAGATTATCTTGGGCCTTTTTCTGGTTTTTGTCATCATTCTCCTTTTGGTTGGATGACAGCACTGTGATCTAGAGAGAGAGAGAGAATCAAACTGGCTGTACGCTGCCCCATTTGGCAGGGAATACTAAGATCCTCTGAAATTAAAGTTCATAGTTTTAATAGCATTTTTCAGCCCTCATCTTGCATATTAGAACTTAGCCAGGTATTAGGTAATTTAGATAATAAATTCTCTTCAAAGTGACCCATCATCTTAGTATTTATTTATTTTTTTTTTTTGTAGAGGATGTAAGGCATAAAAGCAAGCTTTGTAGTTTTATATCTGTCAGCATGTCACATAAATATCTCAGTAACTACTGATCTTATCACCATAAAACTTCCATTTATACAGTTAGACATGTCATGTTGGTCAGTTGCACAAAAAGTTAAGCACATGCAATATTAAACTCCAACCCATGCCAGCTCCATTAGCCCACATCTTGAAGTTCTCTCGGAACACTATTAGAGGAGAAGTGAGGGGGGGGAGGAGGAGCAGGAGGCAGCATAGGGCAGATTCAGACGAGGATGGACTCATGTTGAAAATTACTGAAATGATGAAAGAGTCTGCAGAGGGATGTTTGGAGTCTTAGTATTTTCCTGAAAATCAAGAGATCTGTTTTTCTGTTTGATGAATGACTTTAATAGTTTTAATGACCTGGTATCATTTGTTTGATTGTATTGTTCATTTTTATTAGAAGATCGGTCTAGCAGGATTTCAAGTTGTATCACCTTTGCCTGGGAGACTTGAACTCTGATCTCAACTTGCCACGTTAACACATTTCTCTAGCATTTTTATATTAAACAACAGTTACATTCAGCAAATGCTGGGTTTCCTTATTATTCTTTTTTCAGCATTGAGGCTTCTTTCTAACTCAAACTTGGCAGGAATGTCTTTAAAAAGCAGCGTAAGCAATTATTTATCTAAAGTTTGTTGGGAGCAACAGTTTAGAAATTGCGCAATCTATTAATTTGATTTATGTTAAAAAAAAAATCCCATGAATACCCCAATTAATACTGATTACTACTCTTAAGCTCTGCTGCGGTTTATGTTTTAGGCTGAAGCAGTCTATTTCTAAAAAATATCTTGCATAGCATGTTATGGGTAAGTCCAGGCATTGTCAGGGTAGGTAATATTAAGGGACAGTGTTATAAAAATGTGCATGCTTAATTGTGTGCCTAATTTGAGCGAGGAATTAATTCACTTTCTGTATGGAGACTGTAGCAAAAACGACTGAAAATACGTAACCTGTCCACTGTGGAGCCTGGACATTGGCTACTTACACGGGCAGCAATCTGTAGGTAAAGTAAACATTAAGTGCCACACAGGTATTTGTGCTTGGGCCAAATTCTTCTTCTGCAAAATATTGAGAGAGTCACTAACCTGGCATCTTTGTGCTTGTTTTTAGATTCGTGTGGATTGGGCAGGGTAGCAGGTTATTTAGTCTAAGAAATAAAAGAGGACTTCTCTCATACTTCTCTTCAGAGAAAGACACAAGGCTGCGGTTTTTTTTTGGCAGCACCAATAGCAGAAAAATCTCTCTTTTTCCGTTGATAACGATACAAAATTGACTTTGTGATGGTATTCCCTAGAGAAAACGGTGCATTAAAAATAATAGTGTTTAAATTTGGCTGTGTTCAAGAATGCCACAATATGAAGGGTTAGTCCGGTGTTCAGGAACAGTAAGACATTTGCAATGCTGAAAACATGCACGCTGTGTAAAAACACATAGTTTTCCTCATTTCAGTTGAACCACTTACGTGTAGTCTCCAATTTCTCACTTATAAAGCTGTGTTTAATTTAAGGCTGGGTTGACTGTGCTTGTCACCAAGTCCACCGTTGGCAAAACTGGTCATTATAAAAATATTGGAGCCAATCTTGATTTGCCAGGATCCCAAATGAAGAGGAATCAAGGAGAATTTGAGTAGTGGCCTTTTTCCCTTCTCCTGAAGGAGACATTATCAACTCATTAGCTACAAGCCTGCACAGAGGCCCCAACTGTGACTCTTAAAGCAAGAAATACATTTCTTGTAGTTAAGATTGACTTTCAGCATGCCAGCTGTCCCTCTTTTGGAAGGATTGGCCTTATTTTTCAAGTAGAACATGTGCCATCTTGATTACCCAAACTCTTAATTCAATGCTGTTTAATGCTTTGTCTCCTCAAAATATCCCTTATATCCAGCTTTGATTGGTGGGTAGATGTACCAGTACTGATCAGCTTAATTACCAGTGTGAGGCAGCGCAATGCAGACATGAGGTAGCAGCACACCTTTCCCAGCATTCTGAGGTAATTAACCAAAAAATATTTCCCTGCCACCTGTCTAGCCTTGGAGAAAATCCAGTTTTCTTTCCAAGCTATGAGAAGGGGATCAGAGCAGAATTTGGGTAGCAGGGTGGCTTATCCATGTATTTTCATAAGTATGGAGGCTGAGGCTGTCACCCCCTTTCTTGCCCAACTCCCAGTGCAATGCCTGCAGCGAGAAAACTGTCGGGAATTAAGGTGAGCCACAGAGGAAGCCATGAGCTGTGGTCTTCCAGGGTTCATGAAGACTGGAATGCTGAATATACCTCTGGATGCATCAAGTACAAACAGCAATGAAGTTTGTATTTACTGTGGCCTGGCTAAAATTCCTCATTTTCTCTCAGTTGTTCAAAGCTTAAACTCAGCCCAGTTAGTTTTTCTTTGTTCTTAGACGGAACGTGCTGTAATTTTTAGCATACCTGGGTGAAAACATGTATTGTCTATTTACATTTATTCTCTACAGCAAATGAAATAGAAAATCTCACAGTGCTTTACATTGATAGAGCGTTCAAAACCGTATAAAACGTCACCAAAAAAAGAACATGGATAAAACAATGTTGCTTTTGACTTTTTTAAACAAATAATTTTGCTTCTCACAGTTTAGTGAAAAGGCATATCACAAATTAAAAAGTGATGATAGCAATTCTGGAATAACTTTCTGAGCTCTGATGGCTTTCCACATATATAGATAGTAAACCATGCGAGCTAACGGGTATATTCATCCATCCATGAAGAAGACATCTATGGTTAAAGCATCCCAGCTGATCTAAAAATATTTTTCTGAGGCACTGCCGTACCTTACAGTTTCAAGTGGTCTTTAACTGATTTTGATTCCTTGTAGATTGTACAAACCAAATAACTTTGCCGTTATACTAAAGTCTATTCCTGTGTCATGTTTCCAGAAAACAACTCGTGTTTGAGACAAGTTCAATTATCTGTGGTTAGATTTTTTTTTATTTTTATTTTTTTTTTATGCTGGAATAGTTATTCTGCCATAGCTCAGGAATAGCTAATGGAATTTCATTCAAGCCTCATTTAAAAAACAAACCCCACACTTTTTGGCAGGATACAAGTGGGAAGAGATTTAGTCCACAACATATATTTTATCCTGGCATGTAGGAGAACACTTGGTGGAAAATGGTTTCCCCTGTAACCCGTTAGAAACTTTTAACTATCTGTCAGTGATTGCTATGAATGTGGTGCATGACGTGTCATGAGAATTCACATAAATAAAAAGGGAAAAGCATCCTGTTCAGGACTGCCTCACTGGGACAGTTGGGAAAAAATATATGATGAGGAGGAGAGAAGGTTTTTATACTCAAAACTTCTAGGAGTAGACCTCTGGAGCCCTGGCTGGTGTGCTGAGACCTTCTGGAGGAGTTGTCTTTGGATTGCATTTATTACTTTGTCTGCCCTGAACTGAGGATAGCAAGGAAAGGTTAAAAGGCAAGTTTATTGTCAGTGCTCAAGAGTTTATGGACTCATTGTTCAGACTTGTGCTAATTGTAACCATGCCGTCACGATACAGATACTAAGCTGAATGGGGCATTCTTCTTCTAACTAGAAAGCTCCTTATTTTACAAAGCAGTATCCTCCATTTGCTCTGTTTTAGTGCAAATCCACATAATAAAACAGCATTAAAATCAGCACTGATCACAGCAGTGCCGAGACTGTTTGTAGAGGGGTGGTGGTCGATCTAGAGCGTGGTGGCCTGGCTGTGGCCAGTGGGGTTTTTGAGGCCTCTTGGCTGTTTTAATGAGAACGTGTGGGATTTTTATCAAGTTCCACCTTGCCAGATTAGGCAACCAAGGCTTTCCATTAAATGCAGTGGTAAGGGGGGGGAGCTGAAGGGTGTCGGAGCTCTCTTGGCTGTGCAGAGGGCCTGGCTACTGGGCATCACGGGCGGGTGATGGATGTGTATGGTGTGGGAGCCAGGAGGCCGCTGTGTTGGAGTCGGGGCTTAGTTCCCAGGATAGCTACTTTAAAAGCAGATGCCTAAGGGGGGAAAAAGAACAAGCAGGCACAAACTTGAGCTTGTGGAAAAGAGAAAACACTCCTGAAGCATCCGTATTTTCTAAGGAGATCTGTTGGGGAGCTGTGGGGAGTGGAGCGGCATGGGGCCCTCAGCCTGAGCAGCGTAGTGGGGCCGTCAGCAAACCAGTACCAAAAAATAAGTACCAGCACCAAGTACCAAAGTACAAAGTACAGCAAATACCAGGTGTAGCCCCTGGTCAGTACTGAAATCCCACAGCAGAGCAGGGCCAAGAGGGCCCTGGACCGCAGGCAGAGGGGCAGGAGGTGGCTCGGTGCCACTAAGGCCTCCTAGTCCTGCCAGGTCTCCAGGAGCCCTGCAGCTCTGGCACCGAAGCTTCTCACAGCCAAACTAGAACTTCTTGGTAGCAAATGTTTCTCCACGTGGCAGGGATAAGGGAGTTGTCTTTTCAGTCATACCCTCAATATCTGTGGGCCTCTGACTTACTACTCTATGTTGTTTTCTTGTTTGGTTGTTTTCAATAATAAGCTTTGCCTTCAAACCTGTCAAAGATCTGTTCTAAAATAAGAAGCTTACTGGTGTTTCTCTGAGGTAATTGAGGCATTTGCACTTTTTGGCAGAGCAGCCAACCCTAAGGTTTGGTCCTAAAGAGCAGGTAATGTTCTCAGGCTGCCTGCCGTACGTGCATGATGGGGACACACACATAAATATATATATACACATCACTTCAAAAAATCTTCAGAAATAAGAATGCACTTTGTAATACTTTCTGTTCTTTGGTGATATTTATTTAAATATGTTACTTGAATTGCTATCCATTTCTTAGTTAAAATGATCATTGTGGTCATTAATCATGATAAAAGCGTTAATTAAATAAATATCTGATCTGCTGATTTTTCATGTTCGCTACTCTCTAAGTATGTGGATTAGATTAGAAGAAAAAAAAAAAAAGCATTTTCATTCTGGTGGTGTTGAAAACCTTTTTGCTTTTCTGTTTAGCCCTCGTCCTGTGTCTAACTCTGAGGTGTGTAGTACTGTGATGTTGGAAAAACAAGCTCAGCGATTTTCAGTTAGTTGTCGTCATGCTCCAAAGTGTCTCTTCTGGATCCATTTTCTGACCTAGATTCAAGTTACAAGCCTGAACTTCTGGATTAGATAAGGAGCAGTCGGTTTGGGTTGTTCTCTACCCTATGTGTTTTTTGTTCTGTTTCATAACTCTGCTGGAAAATTTACATCTGGGATTCAATGTCTTTGTTTCAGTGGCTGTAATAAAGAAAACTTATATTTATTCAAGATTCCTGATGCAAATACATTGAAGGGAAGTTAGTTTTTTTTTCCCTGTGGGAATTTATACTTTCATTCTTTGACTCCTTTTTTTCCGAGTGAGAGAGACTTTACTGTTATATAATGAAGTAGTTCATGGTACAATTAATATGATGTAGGAAAACAGTAACATGATATGCTGAATTTAAATAACTGAAGCTGATCAAGGAGGACATCAGCATTAAATGCTCAGTAGGATTGACATGACAAATACAAGATGGCCACTGTATTTAGGTTGAAATACTCTGTTACCCACTGATACATTCCAGGCAAATTTGTTGATGGACTAAACATTTTGATAGTCTTTCCATTATATCTTCAAGCCATCAGCTTTTCATTTCCTCTTTCTAGTTAATATACTTGTGTATAATTTAAACAGAAAACTGTTCTGTTTCATCATAAAAGATTTGTCTGTTACTTTTGGTGTGTAAATCAAGTGGACAGCAAAACATTCTTGAACTTGTTTTTTGAGGCATTTGTTGACAACAACAGGAAAAGAGATCACAGAGACCGCCAATAAGTGTGGACATCAATTATTTTTTAATTGTATAGGAGTACAGTACACTAATTAAAACTAGTATATCTTGCAATGCCAAAGGCAAAATTAATTATTAATTTTTATTAATATTCAGAAGTAGCACAAGGAATACATTAAAAAAGATTTTGTGGTTGTGACTGAGATCTTGTTTTGCTTTATATTTTAGCAAAAATAGTATGTTAGCTAAATTTGAATAGTTAAATATGCACTGAAGAGATTATATGTATTGAACAAGAATGTTCTGTTTGGACTAGATACTCAGTGACAGAATATAAGAGGGAGGAAAAATTCTTTAAAAATCCCAGGGCTTTGATTTAACTGGTTTACCTGACAAGTATAAATACAGATGTTACCCTGCTGTTGTTACCATGGATACTTTAATTATTGCATTGGTTATTTGAGTTATGAGATCTCATATTCAATAGAATAATCTGGTTTCAACTTCTTCTAGGGACCAGCTCATCAAATAGATGTGTCCTGCATTGATTTGACAAACCTGATGCGCTTCTGGACAACGTTATTCCTTTATCTGTGAGCAAGTTGTTTATTTATTTATTCACCCCACATGTCAGACTTCTATCTGCTGTAGACAACTCATTTGGAAACTGCTAGTCTGGTTCAGAAGCCTATCAGAAAGGAAGTTTTTGTATAAAAGATGATGTCTTTCACCACTGTTATTGACAACACATTGATAGGCTCTTTACGCACTTGTTTAGCAGAGTAAGATCTATGAATGCAATATTTTAATAGTTGGAATTCACAACACTTTTGTAAAAGACTTCTGAAGCCTCTTGTGCTTCGCTTTATTGAAGTGAGCATGGAGGTAGTATGGGAGTTAAAAAAAAACTCCGGTGGTTGTGAAAATACCTTGCTGGGAAACCACATGGTGGTGTGTAAAAGGATAGCTCGTGTCTGGTGTTGGTTTGTGTAGCTCCTGTTGTAATGGCCACGGTGTGTTACAAACCTTATCAGGGTAGTTGCAAACGGTTGTGGTTTTGTTCCCAGGCCAGTGACTTTCCATCCACTTGACCGTTTAAAATTAGGCAGGCAAAATTGTAGACTTTTATTTTTTTGTTTTGAAACTGAACCTTGAAAAGTTTCCCTATCTAATCTTTACATAGAAACATTCTGAGTTCTACAGCAGTTCACCTGTTAGTGTTCTTAATTGTAACAATACCTATAGTCATTCATGCACTCCATTGAAATATGGACATTTATGGCTGTATTTTAAGTATTTCTATAGCTAAAATCTAAGATAGCTATCTTGCATATCCATACCTAGTTTAGCAGTCTAGAGCAGTACTTCTGAGTTTAGTTTTCATTTCATTCTAGCATCTTAAACTCCCTTTATGGCAATACATAAAATATTATTTTTGTCTTAGAAAATGATTTGTGCACGTTTGATTGTTACAAATAACCAGAGCTTGCTTTTTATTTTGTTACAGCAAAGCAAGGTACCAAAAACTAAGTTTTCCAGTGTTTTGTCTGTGTGTTCCATCTAAGTGTAGGTGCTGTTCTTGGCCTTTCCTAAAACAAATCTGTTGCCTTAGGAAAGTAAAATTATGCCCTGCCCTTGAGGTGTGATTTTGTTAATGAAAGTAAGAGTAGTGATAATATTTAGCTTTAGTTTAGCATCGGGCACGTATGGCCCCTGGATTTGTACCTCTTCAGCGCTCGGTCCAAGGCCTGGGAAATGACACAAGTTGTGTTCCTAGTTCCCTGATATCCCTGTGCATGCATGTCACAGTGTAGTGAGGAGGAGGAAGAGGAGCCACTAATTCACTTTGCTGTCTCTCAGAGGAATCAGCATATATGGGAAGAAGAGTAGGCTCTTGCAGGCAAGCTCTATTCTTCATTCTGCTTTGAAGTACTTGCTTTCCCACCTTGTCAGTTAAAAGTGACAAAATGCAACTCGCTTCTGAAAAGATAAATAAAAACTTTTCAAAAAGTTACCTATCACAATTCTGGAAAAAACAGCTCTCGGAGATTCTCTTCGTAATTCTTCTGTTCGCTGTCCTGAACCTACTGCTTTCTCACTTGGGTGCTGTGTGTTGTCCAGGAAAACCAGAGAACACCTTATGGAATAACATCAAAGGGAGCCACTTGACAAAGACAGGCAATTTAGATGCTCAGTTCTGGAAATGTATTGACTGAAGATGAAAGCTCTTTAGGGAAGAGACTTTGTCTTCTATTTATATAGAATCTTGCATAATTTAACAAATGTTGGGGACACTATTAATCTCATCCAACCTTAGATGTCTACAGTGTAGCTGTCAATCTTAAGAGAAGATCAATTGCACTCTAAAAGTGCCTGTTTCTCTCCACTGACTATAAAGAGAGCCCTCACAAGTAGCTCAGGTGCAGATAGCTTCATCTATATTTGGGCAGACGAATCCTGCTCTAAAATACTATCTAACACGTCAAAATAATAGTAGGTGATATTAAAAAAAAAAGTAATCCTTGGGAATGCACCACGTTCTCAAATCAGCTAAGAAAAAAATAATGACAACTGGCTGAGTTTGGTTATTACTGCGTTCCAAAGTGAACTTCCAGGGGTTGGTAACATATCCACAGCAGCAGCAATCCATTCACAGGTTCTTGAAACATTAGTTCAGAACACAAATATGAAGCCATTTGCTTGCTCAGAGCAAAAGAAGAAAGCTGAACACCTGGGATGTCAATACTATAACAGCAGCTCAATAGGAAATACCATCTCCTATTGAAGAGACAAAACAGTATCATTAAAATCGTATGGGAATGACAACAAAAAAATATCCCATACTGCTGGTGCTGAATCTTCTGGATCAGCTGATACTCTTCTTGGACAACTCATAAAGTGTTTACTGGTATTTTTCAGAGTGGAAATGTTGTTTTGAAATACGAAAGAACATCATGTTCTTCTAAAGCCGTGCCAGTGTCTTATTAGTGGCAAGTCACTACGCTTAAAATGTTGGCCACAAAGAGTCTATATACACAGTGAACAAGCCATCTGTTCAGCCTCTGAGTACTTTAGCCAGCATATATGGACTGATATTACTGTTTCATACAGTGGGCAGAAAATTCACGGCTGTAGCTGACCTCTATTAGAATGTAGCATTTTCAAGATAAAGATATGACAAGCTGCTTTAATTGCTCGATGGGAAAGTAATACAAGATCATCTGGAAGAGCACCGTACAGTAGATACACAGATCTGTGCTGAACTGAATAATTGTAACCTCGATATACATTGAGCAGTACTCCAGGTTTTGTCTTCCTCACCTCTAAAGGAAATTGTAGGAGGAGAGACATTGAAATGCATATGTAAAAAAACAACCAGGGGAAAAGGACTGATTTATGGGGCTTAAAGATGTACAGTTTTAGCTGGCATGGAGCACAGAGATGCCAAAGCAACCAAGCCTGGATTCAGGCTCCCAAAATAGGTATTTCATGGCTTTCCCTAAAAGCTGTTTGGTGATGGGACTTGAGAAAGTCTGGAGGACTGGGTGCTTTATTCTTAAATCTTTAAGTGATGTCTATCTGAGAAAAAATGAAAAGATTACATCCGCGTGTACTAGGCCTCGGTAGGATGTATTCTGTCTCCTCTATTTTCCAGACTTGTTTTTTCTAATTATTTCTGCCATGAATACCTTTTCAGTGGAATAAATATTCTTCATTCCTACAGAATGCCTTTTATGAAGGTATGAATAGGAAGTTAAATTAGATTTACTATTCCAATTCTCTCAAGATCATCAGACCCTTAAGCCAGCTCTAAAAAAACCTGTTTGTTCTAAAAAATAAAGTCAGTGTGTTTAGGTTTTGAGGAATTCTAATACTACCTGTCTTGAACAGTTCTGTAAAGACTCTCTATGCTCGTGTTGGAAAGCACATCACAAATGTACAAGCTGTCCTTTCCAACTCCTACTGGATTTGGTTCATTCTAAGATGTATTTATCATGCTATCCAAGTGGGGTGATCTCTTGACAACTGATTAATGTGAGGATAAGTATCAGGCCTGGTTAGATGGGATTTTCTTCAGAAATGCTATTTGCTCAGGGAAAAAAACTCAGAATAAAGAGAAAAGGAAGATGTTCTAGAGGACTTAAGATCAAATCTGCCTTTGGTACAGATGTGACTGCATCGAGTTTTTATTCATCCTCTCCCTTTTCAGTTGCTTTCAGGTTCCTTATACCAAAGGGTGCTGGCAGTCATTCCTATTTGCAGTATGAGGGAGTTTTCCTGTGGTTTAAGTCTTTCTAAAAGTCAAGTTAAAAAAAAAATCAAAATCAAAAATCCTTGTCTCACAGTCATGGACAACCTTCTCATGATTCTTCCTGACTTAAAAGTGAAATCTAACTTTTTAAAACCTGTCGTACAGCTGTTGCTTTAGCAGACCCTTCCTCTAGAGGACTGTGTTGGTGCATAACTAACTGCTTGTTTTATGTATATATATATATTAAAAAAAAACCCAAACCCAAAACAAACATCCTTTTTAAAACTATTCCTGTTCAACTAAGGTCGAGCGAGATGGATCCTACCCATCCTTTGCATCTTCCGCCCAGCTACGTATAAGCAGTTAGATGGAAGCAACCCAGGAACTGGTTAAGGGGGTAGTCATAGAGACAGGATCAAGCAAAGAACCATCTTGACTATCAGGTTGTGCCTGTGTAGCTGGCGTGCACATTTACATGCATAAAATGAACACACTTGATTGGGTGTCACAGAAAAACTGAGTCAAATGTCATTTTACAGATTATACTCCAGAGCAGAAATGCCACTTTAATTGAAGGCAACCAGTGAAATAAAGGCTGTATTTTCAAGAGACATCATGGAGTGCAAAGGTTATGAACAAAGCAGTAACAGCTACAATGAGCCACCAGAAGTAAGAGCGAAAACTGTCTCCTCTAGCATATGCACAGTTCAGGCCTTTTCTTCACACCTCAGAATGCAACAAGAATATCCATCAAACTCAATCTGTTGCTCTACCAGTGGAGATGTATTTCGAATGAGAGAGTGCAGACAGTTACCTGGGAAGATCATCTCTTCTGTTAACAACTGAGAGCTGTGGATAGCTCTGATGTAAACTTCTTGTTTCCTCTTGAGCTGCTCGCCAACCAGCTAGAGCTTCAAGCGGGGGGCCTCTGTGTTGTGCTACTGATTTCTGATGAGCCTTTCCTTTTAAAATATCTATGAATTTGGATAACTGTCTTCTAAATTTATAATCAGTGTATGCCTCACTAATTTGCATTATTAAAAACTGAGCTGTCCAGCAAAGCCAGATGATGGCTGAATTTGCATTATGGATGTACAAAATAATTTTTTTTTCCCTTTGTTTTCTCTTTTACGTCTGAACCGCGGTGAATGGCTCCTACCTATGCGTTTGAATGCCAAGAAGCTTTGCTCAGCAAGTGATCCATCTGCAATGCATATTCCATACTGTTCATTTTACTTATAGCAAGTCAGAACACAGTATGTCTATGCATGAGACAGACAGCACATCACAGTTTAGTCTGGGTTTCTTGCCCCTCTGCAGGGTTGCCTTGTCTTCTTCATTGACTGTATTACTAAATATCAAGAGACTGAGAATTTCTGAACTGGATTTCAGATCCTACTTGGCCTATGGTTATCTAGGTGTGGACAGAAAGTACCAGTCAGATCTTTTTAGTACAAAATTCAGGCTACTGTTAGAACAGTGTCTTAAATATATTCTGGTGTAAATATCATTCTCTATATACTCGTGATCTTGAAAATCTCTTCATTCCTTTTGCTGATAACATGCAAGCTCTAGACACATCACTAGAAATGACATATGCTGTATTTTGAGTAGCAAAAAAATGTGTCTCCTACCTTTGCACATGTTTTTCTGCTGTTAATCACGGGCATTTTTATCTTAGCTTATTCTTATGTGAGACTGAGTCTTTAAGATTGCTTGCAGTTGGTTTTTGGAGTAATTTTTAGCCACTGGTAAGATGTCGCCTATTGCCTAGGGAGAAAGTTGAGAATGTTGAGGATTTGACTTTTTTTTTCAGGTTGTGTAATTACTCGATCGACCAGGTAATTTCTAACTAAGACGTCACCCTAGTATCTTGAATTCTAAAACTGTTACCTTTAACTTTCATGGAAACCAGGAAATTTGTACGCTGTGAAACTTTGGAAGCACAGAAGTCATCGAGACTATGTTCTCTCTCGTCTTAATCAAGACTTAATTCCCTTTAATAATCTCTAGCCTACGATAGTAAACTAAAAAGCACATCATTAGACTATTTAGAATTCCAGTGGGCAAACAAAAGAGCTCTACCTCATTGTTTGCATGTGCAGTTGAGTTCTCATCATTTTCTTAAAAGCCTTCGGTTTTAAACAGAACATCACCACGTTTTCAGCAGCAACAGAGCAAATGAAGGCTGGCCTCCGAGGCTTGCATCCTTTATCTTCTCTGTTAGCCACACCGGGACTGGGCAAGAGATGGCAATGCTGTGAGTAGACAGAACATGCTCTGAGTGGCAGGTTGTCTTCTGCTAAATGGAAGGTCGCGTTGTATCTGCCTTTTCTATGTATAGTCGTGATGCTATATAGATCTTTCTCCATAATGCTAATTTTCCTGAAATCTGTAGGGATATAATTACCTTTAATTATTCTGTGGCACATAGGGCGATGAATCTGAAAGCGATTAGGGAGAAAGGGAAGGTTGGGCAGTTAACAGAGGCTGTAATTTCATCCAGTTTTCTTCTTCAGAATTACTGATTTCTTGTTTCTCACTTTACCTCTGTTTCTCTGACAACGCTGTACCGAATTTCCACCTCTGTTTATATTTCTGTTCTTAACGGTCTGTATTTTCAATACACCCTTTTCCATCCTTTTCATGTTCAGAAGGTTTGATTGTGATTGATTGTGATTCCTGATCCTCCAGCTCCGTGGCCATAAACCCCCTCTGCTGTTTTAACCAGCCATAAAATTCTTTCCTTAGCCTTTTCAGCCCTCTGCCCTTTGTTTTTTAAATAATTTCTCCCCATCTTTGCTGCCATCCTTTTCTTCCTGGGAACAATTTCTGACTAGCATTACCTTAATAGGCACTGCTCTGGCAGGCTGGAATGTGCCAGTACTGACAAACTATTTGCCATTGCAAGGCTCAGTCATACAGTATTAATTTATATTCTGCCTGACCATTCTGATCCTAACTTCCTCCGCTTCTTGTGTTACAGCTGCATCTTTTGGTCGAAGAAGTGTAACCAAGATGCTTGAGGTTTGCTGTTTCTCTGCATACTTGCCAAATGTCAAGGCTTGTCCAGCGAAGATTTACTGAAGTTTCCTACTCTTCTCTCATCCTGTGAGTCCTCTGACTCTGCAGTTAGTCTCACTGGCTCTCACTGGTTGTCTCTCCTCATTGTCACTGTGTCGGAGGGCTGTGACTGAAAAGTGTTCTTTCTTTTCTGAAAACCTATCGACTTGCACTGAGATGTGCTGATGTCCTTCTTGCCACGAACAGGGAGTGGTTAGGTGGCCTCGCTCTTCAGTTTTCAGGGGAAAAAAAAAAAGGGGGAATAATGGAGCTAAGGACTTTGAGAAAGATGGTGTAAAATACAGAAGCGCTCGGCTTAAATGTAAAAACTTTTTATTGTCAAGTGTAAACAAACTGCATTGGCCTTGCAGTAAGAGTGTGGTGATGATCCACAAGGATCCAAGGACTGCCTGCCCCCTTAGAAGGCTTAAAAAACCCCACAACTACAAACAGCAGGAAACATTTACATACAGTGCAGCACACATTAGTCAAAATGTAGTCAGGATACATCAAGAGACTCAGTAAACTGAGTCACTGTACAGCAGTAAAAATGCACAGCTAGATACTACTTCCATACGGTCCCCTTTGTTTCTAGTGGCCAGCCCAGACTGGGCACAGGCTTGTGAGACAGCCCCCTGGCCTGGATGGAGGCATCTGGAATGCTTCAGGTCTGTTCAGATTTAATACATCCATCACTCCTTTTAACTATCGCTTGGTGCAAAATATTTCAAGAGAAGGAATGTAAACACGGATTGTTCTGGTCGTGTTCTGTTGCAAGGTACCCGAGAAACAGAGGGTGCTCCTGTAGCATCAGCTTGGATCTGGGGGGAAAAAAAAGTAGACAAAATTTGGAGCCCTTGTTCCTCCCTGCCTCTCGTATCTGGATGAAGAATCCTACCTCTGGGTGGTCCATCCAAGAGACCCTTAAAAAAAATACAGTGGTAAAATGTGCAAAGGGGCATGGACTGCATCTTTCCCTACAACAGGCAGATTTAAGGAAGGATGAAAACAAAGCCTTTTGACCTCCTGTTGCCTCTGGCACCTTTTCCAGGCCTAAGATCCAGCAACTTCTCTGCTTAGGCAGGCATACCTGCTCTTCACAAGACAGCTGTTTACCTGCCATGCCTCTCCAGTCCTGGGGATGCTGACATAAAAAAAAAGCAGGTTAAAAGGTGAAAATGAATGATTGTTTCCTGTGTTCAGGTGTGTTCAGCAAGGAAGATTCAGCCACAAGATGGGAGCAGGGACTTCTTAGTGACCTGATGGAGAGTTTGCCGTGTTCTCCTCTGAGTGGCTGGAAACAGGTGCTGCCACACATCCTTTATCTCCTGTTCCTCATGGTGGCAGATGAGCAGGGTCAGCCATTCCTCTTGGGGGCATGAAGTCTTTCCATCAAACCGCTTATTCACGTATGCTTGAAATTATCTTGGGACTTCTCTGGGGGTAGCAAGACAGTCCTGAGCATTCACTCATGCCTTCTGTTGCTGGGTGTGCTGGTAACAGCAATGGCAGAAAATCTTTCTGTCCTCTGGGATTCCCAGTGCTTGGGCTGCACAGACCCTGCAGAGAAAATACGCTCAGGTAACAACCCTGACAACACTTCCTTGCTGAGTTGGAGGGCATGTTCTGCTTTGGCTAGTGCTTGACAGTTCCTTGTGTCAACCACAACTCTCTGAGGAGCCAGTGCAGCTCTGGGGCTTTGCTTTGTGAATAAATCCTGAGGCCCGTGGGGTAAGGCGGAGGGCACCAATGAGTGTCTGGGCACAGATGAATATCTTACTGCAGTCCCTCTGTGCAACTCTTATCCCACATTGAGTTTGTCTTTTCCCACCTTTTAGATGATGCTAAAGAGAGTATCTTTGACAGGAGTCAAGCAGATAGTCATTGTAAGTTTTTTGCCATGCCAGATGGAGCAGCAGAAGTAGTAGGATGACATCCAGAAGTCACTCTACGAGTTGCAGCCACCCTTCAGACTTAGGAAGGCTGATAAAATTTGGTGGCCTGTCTGCTAGAAAGCTGAGAAAGGGTCTAGTGAAGTCCAATGTGATGTTGAGTTGCTGGAACATTTTTTTTGGTGTCTTAGGTCACTATCAAAACAAACAAAAAAAGACCCTTCCACATCCTGCCCTGTTATAAATGGTTTTTGAAGTAAAAGGAACTGACACCGGGTGGTGCATGGAGGTGTGTGGTTGGGAAAAGTTACAGACCAAACCTTGTTGTCTTGTGAGCTCAGGATGATTTTGGATACAAGGCTCCCCAGGCAGAGTCACACAGCGTGTAAGGATTTCTAGGCTGTCCTGAATGATCCTTCCAGCATTTATGGTGCTTCAGACCTCTGTGGATAAACAATACGGACTGGCAAGGGTGTTAGGACAATATAGGTGCAGCACTTTTTACTGCTTCCAGCAGGAACAAGGGGGAAGTACCTATCTAAATAGAGGAAAAATGTCAGTAGCTGAAAGCAAACCCCTTTTAACTGATAGTGAGAAACCAAGTGCCTTCTCCCAGCACTGCGAGCAGAAAAAAAAAGGATCTCTCATTTGAAGATTTGTGACAAATTTGTGTGAGTTGGCAATTCCTTGAAAATGAAATTTATTAAACTTGAAATAAAGTGTTCACCCCTGAATGAACATCTCCTTTCGTAAGGTTGCAAGATTTTGCTCATGGGCTTTCTTACTGCTGTTCTCTTGTTTGAATGAATGTACCCTTAAGGCCAAAATCCATATTGCTGAGTTATTATGAAATACAGACTTTCTCTTCACGTGCTTCGTACACTTAACGTTGCTCAACAAATGATACCTGTGTGGTAATTTTCCAATGAATGACTGAGGAAAGACAGAAAGAGGAGAAAGGTATAACTGGCAGGCTGTTGTGGTCATCACCTGAAGAAACTATGCTGAAAACAGTGTTTTGTATATTCCAACATTGATGAGCGTACCACTAGGAATTTTTTTTGTTCGTGCCATTATCTAGGTGGGTATCAGTAGCAGCAGGAGCTTACTTCCAGTCTTAGGGATTGCGTGCGCTTCAGCACTTTGCCAACAGATTTTTACGTGTGTTTTTAAAATCTGTTAGGGAGAAATGTGATTAGAAAAAAGCAAATTTTCTCACATGGTGAATTTTTTTAATCCTAAAGGTTAAGTTCAAGCTTTCTCAGCATATTGGTGTGAGGAATTACCCATTAATTAAATACCATGAGTCATATTCTACCATTGATTTTTTTTATATATATATATATATCTTGCTGTTTGATTTTAATTAATGGGAGTTCTGTAGCTAGAGAATTGAAGAAAAGGTCCAGTGTTTAGAATCGGAACTATCAAGTAAAACATGAATACAGTAGTGTGGTTTGCTAATTGCAGTAACGATTGCCATCAGAGCCTCCTACACTGTCTGTGCTCAGGCAAGATTGCCATATGTCACAGGAAGCCGTGCCTGAGCAAGGACAATCAACTCCAGAGCAGAGTCGCTGTTATTAAAATGAAACACAGCATTCTCTTAATGCCTTTGAAGAGCATTAAAGAAACCCGAAGGTAAGACGAAGTAAGGTGTGTTTACCTCCAAATTCAACATACCTTGTTGGTTTTGCATTTTCACAGAGGGCTGCAGCTGCAAACGTATGGAAGTTTTAAAAGAAGGCTGAGATTCAACACGTTCCTGCTCGGGGACTTGCACTTTAGCTTTGCTGATGGCAGACTACCAAGGCAAGTAGGTTGTCTTTAAACTAACATCTGCAGCCCTTGATCAAAAGCAGGGCTGTATTGTGCTACGTGTAATTTCAGTGTAACGTAAGACAGCGTCCTCTCCAAAGATGGTACTGGCTAAACCGGGGTTGGTGCTGAGTATTTGTCTGAGTGCGGAGGCTTCTGCCTTCTGCAGAGCCGTGCAGTACGGTTCCTTTCATAACGTGATGAAACTCAGCAGCTCAGAGAAAGCTCTTTCAGTGCCTAAGAGTCAGGAAAGAAAAATTAGATTGGCAGGGTAAAGAGCAGGCATAGCCAACATACAGTGCTTAAAATGGCACACTTGAAAGGGAGTTTAGAGCTGCTGATTTGGTAATTTCATTATATCCCTTCCACCCCACTCTGCAGTCTTTTAACTGGCTATACAGAAGAGTTGACCTTTATAGAAAACAAGAACAACACGTTTCCTGGGGTCAAGAGGTCGTGGAGACCAAAACCAGAGGTGCCACCTCCCATGAAACTGTGAGGCTCTCGGACTGACTCCTTCGCTGGCTCATGGTATATGCAAAACCAAAAAACCTCCAGTCAGCCAGCCTGTGGGGCCGGTCACTTAACTTATCTTGACCTTCTGGTTTCAAAAGGATCAGGTTTGCTGGGCTGTAACTGGTACAATGCTGGGGTTTTTTTCCCTTTTATTTTCTTTTTTCCCCCTGGTTTTAGCTCTCTGCCTTGCAGGATCAACTCCTAGGACAATAATTATGCTTTCCAGAATTAAACAGATAAATGGGCCTTAAATAGATAATGTTAACATTAACTGCATTATCAAGTTCTTAATAAATTGATGGCCATCAAGACTGTGGTACTTCTTCTAAACATTAGTTTCCATGATTGTCATTTTCTAATGATTTTTCAAGGGAGACTGTACATCCTGCTGAAAATCAGTCAATTCCCTTTGCAAAGCTTGGTTCGCTCTGCCTCTTCAGGCTGCAAAAATGTACATTACAAGCTCTGGATACAGTTGCTTCCAGCCACTGTCACAGCGTAGTATCCTTAATCTCCCAGTAGATTTGGGATCAGCTTGCACCACATACTCATCCCACGGTATCGGGGACGTCTGATTTCCGCCGGTGTGGCGTCACACAACGTAGTCACCGTAGAAGGCAGGAACAACGATTAAAATTGATGTTATCCATTTAAATAGAAATGATTTTATTAAGATTTACTTTGAGAATGTGATATGACTGACAACCAGGCATTATTTGAAATAACTTTTGAAGCTAACAGCAAGGGACACTGGGTGTCTGTACGCATGTGTGTGCAGGGGTCTTTTGTAATGCTTGAAGGTTGCTTAGCTGACACCCCAAATCAGGGAGCATTGTTTTTCAAACTAATTTTTATTGTCATCCAGTGTATTCTTTCCCTCGTACTATGTGTCCCTTGTATCAATTTTAGACTAAAATACCGCAAAAACAACAACAAAAAAAAGGTAATGGCACTTTCCACAGTATTTCAAAAGGGTTTTTAAGTGGAAAAAGGTATTTAGTATTTTTAATAAGCATCTTCAATACTATTGAGTTGGTTTCTTTGTTCATATCACAAGATTAATTATGCTGTCAAGCACTTTCAAGGCCTGCTTAACAAAGATTCAGTGATATAATGGTTTGCTTCGCATTGCCTTTTTTCTGCATAGCAATCACAATCAGCATTAGACAATTTAAAACCCTTTCACAAGCCGGAAGTTCTGAAGAGCCTTTTAATCAACAAAAGTAATTTTGCAAACAACTAGATACAGCGTTTTTCATATTAACTAACTTGTGTTAAACTCTTGCTTTATGCTTGAATCTCTGGGTCTGGTAATGGATTATTCAGATTTGCAAGGGACTAAAAGTGGGGAACACAATTAGCACGATATGCAGTTTGCACCCCGTGAAAATTGTAAGCTCGTACCATTCTCTAGCTTAATATAAACATGATGTTAGTACTCCACTGCAGTTTCATATATTTTAATTTTCCCTTAATATGTTTTTCTGGTATATTCACTTAAAATATTAAAAAACCAAAAATGCCTGGAAATTTAATACTTATTGTTTTAAGGGAGACCACTATTTCTACAGGACAGGTTAGAAATCAAATTATAATACAGTACAAGATTCTGAAATTCAAGTCAAAAGAGGAAAATCTGTTTAGAAACTTGCCTTCTACATTCCTCTAGCTCGAGAGTGCTTTATACAGTAATTTTATTGCCATATAGCATGATGAGAAATCCCACATGAATTAAAAACACTTATTTGGTGGATTGTAAAAGCAAAAACACACGACGTGATGACTTCTCTTTTTTTTTTGTCAAGCACATTTATAAATGAAACTAACCTGTTAATGACACCTTTGAAACACTCTCTTTTTTTTTTTTTTCTTTCCTCCCCTAAACTGCTAGAAGCATTAATTTGTACCATTGCTGCATGTGGTAATTAGCAACTTCAGCAGTGATTTATTTTTTTTTTTTTTTCTTCTGCCCTAAACCTTTCGTGTTTGACACTATTCCAACCCAGGAGAGGAGTGACCCTGGGATACAGTGCTACAGGACAAGTGGAGCAAATCCTGTCACAAGAAATAACAGGGTCAGAAGACACTGCTAATGAAGTCATAGCAACTGGTTTAGAGAGCCAATCAGAGGAGGCAACAATCTGTAAATGAGGATATAATTAGCAGAAAAAATAACATGCTTTGGTTGGATTCTAGGGGAGCCAGTAATGAAGGCAATGACTGGATATTGAGAGAGATTCCAAAAGATTAGAGCAAACATTGTGCAACAAAGAATACCTAATTAGCAAAAAAGTGAATACGCCTTAATGAGAAGGAAAATATGTGGTCGAAAGACATGGAATAAGCTTTTAATATGAATACAATAATGAATTCATTGCCCAAATCTCCACGATGAGGAGAAAGTCCTGTCTTCGGGGTTGGGTTTTATTTTGCCTTTACCCATTTTGATGAATGGTTGCGAAGAGGATGGACGGTAAATGCATCTCTTTGCCGTGACATAAATACTACTAAACCCAACAAGTTTAAGATGGTAATTTACTGGGTTTCCATCCAATTTACACATTTACTACCTCCTAACACAGCACTGCAGACAAAGCAACGCTGCCTCTTTAGGCTGGCCTTAGTGTTCTTATGATGTGAAGGAGTAATTATTAAAAGAATTTCAGGTAGGTGTCCTGTGACATATGAGCTAATGCTTGGTCCAGATATCCTGCTGCTAGGATGAAACCACAGGTGACTTTTCATACAGAAGAAGAGTCCCTGGGGGGCAGACCCTGCTTCTATGTACATAACCACTACACTGCTGCCACTTGTATGTAGTTGTTGCTATTCTTGTTTGTTGGTTGGGTTTGAGTGGGGGGGGTTTAAAAGCAGGGGCATTAAATGCAAAGAGAAAGCCTCCAGTAACCTCGCTAGCTTCTAGATCAGACTCGGAGTGAGCAGAAAGGCTGGAAATTTTATTAGTAAAAATTAAACATGTTATTATCCTGAACAGAATAGACCCAAATAGAAGAATTCCATAATGGATTGTGCCAGTACAGTATACGTAGGGTATTTATGGCTAGCGGTGATGAAATGTGTAATGTTCTACTGCTTATCATTTTATTACAATAGAAAAATCAGGACTCCAACTTGCTAATAATTTTTCACTTTTATAGACATCTAAATGATATTATATTTCCTCCTTTTTTTTTTTTCTTTTTCTTTTTTTTTTACAAAATGGTTCTAGGATATTGATTGTCATTTATTTTTACTCATGATATTTAATTGTCATAATTAGCAATCCATGTCTCATTCCCTATCTTAAAAATATCCTGTCAATTTTATAGCATATTTATAGATTAATTTAAATGTATAATTTAATTTATTACTGCATACCTTTGGTTTGGCTGCAACATTAAAATACTTATGGTACAGAATATTTTAATTAAAACTATTCATCAAATGAAGTCCAGGTAGCATCCTTATCCTTGTTTGCAGTAGGGGGTTCTGGCAGTGAAAGCAAGCAAAATAATGGGTCAATTAAAAAAAAAAATAATCTAAATATAGCTTTTTCAAAGATCCAATTGTTTAATTCAAGGTAAAATAAATAAATAAATAAAATAAAATATATTAATGCAGTTAAAGAAAAAAAAAAAGTGTGTTTGTGAACGGCTTCCACAAATTAAATTATGATTTATTTTTTTTTCCTCCTTACAGTTCTCAAATCTGCTAATGTCCAGGACGGAGCAGAACTAAAACTAGATGAGAAATGAGAAATGAGCTTGAATTTTCATGTGCGACGTATCTCAATTTGACACTCAGTGTCTGCAGGAAACTGGGATACTGTTTTCAGAGGGTTCTTCTTGTGAAATGAGACGCACTGTTAATTTTTTCTAACACTGGGAAATGCACCTCCTGTTTATGAGAATCAAAGTATTTACCCTTTTAGGTCAAATGTATTCTCATATTTAAAACCCAAAACTTTTAATGATATTTCCAATAAAGCAAGAGTCATTAGCTTGCTGTGCTAGGGGGGAAAGTACAGCATAAAAGTAGGATCTAAACGCTACCTCTGGTGTAAGTGAATCAAGGCTTTGCTGCAGCTCAGATGACAGTAAGGCCACCATTCTTTTACCATGTATGCCATTAATTCACTTTCCACAACTGTCAGCTACCCCGAGAGTAAGAGAAATACACTAAAAATATCAATGGATTTCTCTTCTTCCTTTAGGTATTGTATCTCCACTAATGCTATTTTAAATTAAGGAATGGAGTGTTGAAAGTTCTGCCTGGCTCTGATAACAAAATGGATTAAAAAACTTAAAGAGTTTACAGAAAAAAAAAATAGAAGAAGAAATAGAATCAGCTGACAACTTAATTGTTCAGCTTGTATGCAAATATTCTGACAATAGTTTGCCAATGCATTTGAATATAAGTTTTAGAACACATAATTATAACATGAATTGTTTCTTGTGCTTTAATTCTAGGTTTCTGTCACAAAACAGAAGGCTTAACTGTAACGCATGAGGAAATATAAAAAGTATATTAATTTTGTACTCAATTATCTTTAAGCATATTCCATTGCAGTGCAGTATTCCAATAATTATTTATGTTAATCTACAGAGTAAGATACAGGACGTTGGCATAATAAATTCTCCTTACGCTGAATAGCAGTGATTTTTGAATCACCTTCTGTATTCACAAACAAGAACACCTACCCAAATGTAGTCGTTGTCAGGTGGCAGGATAAAGATGAGGCCTTAGTGGCATGTAGGGAAGAGGCAGCCCTACAAATACCCACCGTTTGTATCATTATTTGTTTGTAAAAGTATGTCAGAATAAAACTGAGTATCTGAGTCTGAAGCAAGAAGGGAGGAGATGCTGAAAAGCTGGATTGGAATTTGGCCTGAATTTCCTCCTCTTACTCCAACCCTGAACGCTAAATTAATCACTCGGATTTGTACAAAGGTGAAAACCACACAATATCTTCATCGAGGAGAAAAAGAGTTTACAGTTCAATAAAATGTGTGCTAATACTTTATTGACTTAATGAATATACAGCTCCTTCTGGCTGCTGTATTTTACTGTTGAGGACTGAAGCAACACTGCTCTTACATTACTGCTATTTACTGAAGATCTCTTCTCCTGATCTTCAAGCAAACTGCAAAAAAAGAGGGAGGAGAAGGCCAAGAGAAGGCAGGTTATGCCCCATCCCAGAGTCTTGTGGGGAAATAAGCCATGCACAGATAATAATGGTGCAAACAAGTTGATGCTGCTATTTTTAAACAAGCCCTTAATATTGACTAACAGAGGTTGCTGGAGGTGGGATGTTGTTAATGACAAAAGCTCTGCAACAGTAGAATTGTTACTAATCCATGTACTAGAGAGCCTAATAACGAGAAACACCTAAGTGCAAAATCAAATAATACTCTAATAGAATTTCTGCTGCCTGTCACTTGAAAAGGACTCCTAGCATCCTAAGCAGAGCTTTTTCAGAACCCTCAATCCACAGAGATCCCATATTACTCCAGTCACAAATCAGAGTGATAAGGAAATCTTTAACGGATTATTAGTGCAGCTTTCAAAAAGAAAGGGACCCAAGCACTTTGAAATGGTCAAAAAAGGGTCTGGGACAAGCTATTTTAGAGTCTACTCAGAAAAAAAAAGGTCACACCGTGATCCTTAAGCAGATGTGTGAGTATGTAGCACCTTGGAGTCTTCTAGCTGATGAAAGTCAACTGTTGTGTGAAACTTTTTTTTGGCATTGTGCAGCTGAACGGTCCGTGCTGAACAATCTGAACAATCCTTTTTCTCTTCTGTTTCTCAGATTCCCTTTTTTTTCCTGGTGGCTGTCTTAGCCCACAGAAGGCATGGCAGAGGAGACCGGTCTGCTCTCAGATCCCGAGTGAATTTGCTGGGTTGCGAAGTCGTTTGGAAGCTCGGCGGGGGGAGCTACATTTGCTGTTTGGTTATAGCCAGTTCTGAACACGTGCCTGATGACCACATCCATTTCCCTAGTGGGTAAGTCTCTCCCTGAAATCAGAGGCAAAGGAGCTGAGATGTGCTTTATCTTCAATATGTCTGCAAATTCAGGGTAGAAGCCTCTGAATTTTGGCCCGTGGATTGCTACAGATCTTGATTTCTATATGTAATTGATATATCTAATAACTAGATACAATTTCGCCTGGAATTACTCCAGAAATACACAGAATGTGTTAGCTTTATGTAATCAGATTTCCTTAGAAAGAACTTAGAGCACTTCAACCTGAAGTCTGGGGTGTAAACCAGTTTTAAAAGCAATTGCTGGAAAATTGTATTATAAAGTTTTCCTTTAAGCCCTCCACCTCTCAAAAATCAGAGTTTTCCACAATTTGAAATCAACTTAATCAATGTGCCTACATCCATTCAACCTTGAGTTTCTGAACAGATTTGTGAACTTCTAACAGCTCTTTCAACAAGCCTGTTCTGCATTTTGAGTTTCTAATGCGATGCAATTCAAGTGAGATTTATATGACTTCACATTTTGTTTCAAACAATTCACAGCTCAAAGCTATTACCTGACTGTCTTCCATATCAGGCCATTTATGTATCTAAGAAAACACTGGCATCTGTTTAATACTTTATGGCTTTAAAAATATCTTTGTTGTTCAGCTATGGTCTCACTCATACATTTTCATGGCTAGAGTCTTTAATTTATTCTTTCTGTAGAGCTGAGGACATGTACTCTCATATAAACAAAATTAGCTATGAGTTGACCCATAATCTGTATGAATCATGAAATAGGAACTTTTCTTTCAGAATGGCTTCTGCTTTTCTTTGTTAGTTTTTTTTATTTTATTTTTCTAATGGTTCTGAGTATTTTCCTTGATTGCAAACCAGAAAGATCTAAAGCCTTGTGACATTTTATATTGATCTTCAAAAATAATAGATTAAAAATAACCATACCGTAGCTGCTTTCAAGTTTAGGCCTTAGCAGTTTATATTGTTACCAGTACATTAGTTCTGAGGAAGTATGAAATGTTTCCAGGTCTCTTCCTAAAAATGCAGAACTTATTTACCCTATCAAGCTGTATATCGTAGGCGACTTTATCAAGGAAGGAAAGGCAATTATCCCTATTTTATAGACAAGTTAATGCCACAGTAAGCAAAGTCGTAGAGCAAATGGAGCTTCTACACAAAGGTGACTGACAAAACCAAAATTCTTTTGCCTTCTTTCCTTTGCAATTTGCTTCGTCTCAAATTAAGACACGGCTAATTTTCTTTTGGGTTCTTTTGACACGAAACTGCCAAAACAGTCGCAACTCTGGTGGGATGAAACGTAAGGGGAACAACTTGGAAGCAAACTTGCTGCAAACAAAGCTCAGAATCAGAGAGGCAGAGACAACCTTAAAGCAAAAGCTTGGAAAAAGAGTACAGTACAGTTTTTCAGGAACCAGCACCACAGAGAACAGGCATAACACACAGATAGATGTAAGATGCATAGAGACAGCTGGACAGAAGGGTATGGCTATCTATCCACAGATAGCTCAGGCAAATTGAAGGCCATGGCACCTGCCTCCCAATGAGTGGGAAGTGGTTCTAAACCCAGCAAGTTGTTTGGTTCCCCTTAGTAGAAAGAAGGCTTTAGTTACTGATACAATTGGAGCATTTCTCTGTCTTCATCTTGTTTGGATGTGGGCTTTGTAGTGCTGTCTTGTTCCTGCTAAGCAGCATCTAACGCACGAGCCCTTTCCAGAACTGAACTAGCCAAGGATGGATGGAGAATACTTAAGGTTTTTAGGCAGTACCTGCTCAAGAAGACTCTAGAAGAGCAGGAGGAGCTAGATGAAGGGTAGCAGGAGCCTCCTCTTTTCCTGGTTTTATCAACTCCAGCACTCCAAACCATGTGCTGTGCCCAGGATCTAGTCCAGAAGGTCTGTGTTCTCAGGCAAGATAATGTCTGTTAGGAGCAGACTTGCAAAACTCGTGTGAGGGCTTCTCTGCTCAGCAAGCTCTGCAAAAGGACTCCCCTCTCCTGTCCCTACACCTCTATGGCTCCCCAGAGTACTGCTGGTACTGTGAGCTGCCTGGTTGCAAGCACAGTGGGAGCAACAGACCCTGAATTTACAGCTCAACATTAAGGATAAAATCAACATCTATTATGTGATCTCCTTTGTTTACATCAGGCTTGGAAGGGGGGAGGGAAGGTTTCATGAGGATGAGTTGAAATGGGTAATTGCTGACAAAATAGTAAAACCATCAGCTAGCACATGTCTAGCACGATAACGGAAGAAGAGTGCCTGCCCCTTTGTAAGGCTGGGGAAATATTCTCAAGAAATCATGGCTGTTTTCTTTCTTTCACCAAAGATTCAGTCTTTTGTGCTTTGCTTCAGGCAGAGCTTCCAACAGACAAACCCTCAGTCGTGAGAAGAGGCTAGTTTCCAAGTGTGACTTCAGGTGACTAGACTGAACCAACCAGAAACAACATGCACTCACCTAGTGAAGGAATCATGTGATAGAGGTGGAATGATATGAACAATCTGATACAAAATGGAGAAGTGAGCTGCTAGAGTTGACACAGGATAGAAATCCAGAACAAATCAACGGCTCAAATGGAAAACATTAAACAGGAACACTGAATCTAAATAAAAATGGATTTTTGTTTCTAAAAAGCTAATGTCTGAAATACTAAATTAAAAGATTTTTTTTCTTTTGTGAGCTATAAAATTACTTGAAATTAAAAACATTTCAAAGACAGTCGTTCATAATTTGCAAACGATAAATGGAATCAATAGTTGTGTGTCTCGAAACTGCAGCAAAAATGTTTCAGAAAAAAAAATTAAGGAATGGAAGTATTATTAAATGTAGGTTACTAATATGTTACAAATACCCCACACGCCCTTGCTTTTTTGTGTTTCACATCTATGGTTTATACAACACGTAGAAAACACTGGGGGCAAAACACAGTGTATACAATGCATGCAAATTTGCAGGCTTTGCTCAGACAGTTGAGTCACAGAATCATCTAGGTTGGAGAAGACCCTTGGGATCGTCGTGTCCAACCATTAACCCTACTCTACAAGTTCTCCCCTAGACCATATCCCCCAACACTACATCTGAGCGATGGTTAGATTTCTTTTGTTTGGAAGACAGAAATCTTATAGAAAAATCTTTTCTAGTTGTTATTACAGATGGTGGGAGCTTCAAAGAGGAGTAAGTATATAGGAGTAAAAGGAGGCAGAAATGGAGACGTGATAGAGAAGAGACAGAAAGAAATGTTGTGTCTAGATGAAAATCATAAAACATTTCCACGCTATTAGAATTTCAAGCTAGAACATCCTCCTAGTGAATGAATGCCTTCACTCTTGTCCTCTGTTTCTCCTGGAGGTGTGATGGTGAGCAGGTCTGATCTTATCAGAGTGGGCTTTGTGAGGACTTCTCACTCGTGCAGATATCCCATTCCACCTTTTCATTACATTTTTAGAGATAACTTCCTAATGGGAAAAGAAAATATTCAAATGTACATTTTTTTTCAGTAACTGAATTTTCACTTTCACACTCAAACTATTTTATATCCCTTTGTCTTATGAATGAATCCATTATTTCCCAATCATCCTATTGATTAGACTGTCTTTTAGGAAAAAATCAAATGTTTAGACTTGAAGAACAGGGCTCGGTGGTAACTCTCTTTCTTCTCACATTCCCCCAGACCTTTAGTACTGCTGAAGAGATTCAGGCTGGATTTGCTTTAATCACATATCACAGCTAGAAGGGAGCTTGTTTTTCCTCTTTATCTAAAATCAGAATTTTCTATGGAGACCCCTCGGGGTGTGCAGGTGGCCTTACTGTGAAGATAGGAAGAAGGAAACCATCATTCCTTGGATACTAGCAGAAGGGACAGGACACTGGCCTTTAATAGCATTGCGTGTCTGCTTCTGTGATGTTAGATGTTCGGAGCCAGATGAGATGCCACTTTCAGGGGCTCAACATCTGATCACATCTTCCTTTGCTGTGACTGGCCTCAAGTAAAACCAAGGAGTAGCAGTTAAAATAGCAGCCTCTGTTCTACAAAAAATAAAGGAGCATGGTGCTATCTGCACTTCTCTGCACTCCTGCAACTTCTTTCCTCTCCTCTACTGGAAAAGAGGTAGGGAGGAAGAATATAAGTGGGGAAACATCCATTCTTCTACTTTTAACATCATTTAGTGAAAGAGATGAGGTGGGAACAAAGAATTATTAGCAGGACAAACTTAAATGTAGAGAATTGGAAATTAATGTTTCCCCTTAACAGTACAGAGAAACTATTTTCTTTTTAACAGCTGTGTGCCTACATTGAAATAACATAGCTCTTCCTATTCAAGAAGATTTTACCAGTATATCACCTGTACTCTATATCCTTGTTGGCTGGAAAAGAATGGTTCCGTGGCTGTATTCCCAAATCAGTATTCAAATGTTACTAATTGATAAGGTGGTTCTACACAATAGCTGAGGAAACACTGGTGCCTTTTACTCTACATTTTCACCTCTCTCTACCAGTCCAGTTTGCCTTGGAAGATAATAACTGAGAAATCAGAGAGCTTTTTTTAATGAAGGAAACAGCACATATAAAAGATGTATAGTAATTTTCAAATCTTCCTTAAAGAAACATTTTTATAGATAATTCTTTTCTGTTCTTCTTTTAACAGAGCTTCAAAGCTGCCTCTTTCCAGGATTTATAGAGGAAATGGACAGAGAACATCAGGTCTGTCAACACTGGGAAAATCTGTTCCAGGATCTTAGTCTGTAGATGGACTCTCTGGGTGCTGCACCAGGTAAAAAAAACTTTGCCACAGTGACCAGGACCTGCTTTATCATTGTTCACGTTGTTCACTTTTCACTTTATGGTTTTACTTTGTGCATAGTTCTTGTTACAGTAGTTAGGAAAAAACTCTTGTTACTCTAGTTATACTATACAATTATGGCTTTTTTGATTTGTGAAATAGTCCCGAAACAAGTCCAAGCAATCCTGAATTCTAACTGAATTCTAACTTCAAATCCAGCTCTGAACTTCTTTTTTTTTATTTAACTATAAAATAATAAAGGTGTCTGTCCAAGTCTCCGAAAGCATAACATCTTTAATTATATGGTCAATTAAATTAAATTAAACCTTAGCAGAACAGAAGTCAGTTCCAGTGGAACTAACCATTGATTTTCATCCCTTTGCATCTCAGTCCCCCTAATCAGACAGATGTCTTTTGCTGCATTCCTGGAAAGGCACCAAGTGTGGCTCTTTTGGATTATAAGAAGCAGGTTCTAGAGTCTCATGAACTTCAAAGAGAAAGCCACAGGATCCTCATCCTGGTCTGTATGAGGAGGGAAATATCATAGCTATTTCTGCTAACTGCAGCTACTACAGGGTGGTAGGCTACTCTCAGACTTCTTGGGTATCTGTTGCTTATGCATCCTATCTAATGTCAGATATATGTGCCGTGGGGTCAAACTGGGACTGGGGTGCTGGTATGGAGATCACAGAATGGTTTGGGTTGGAAAGGACCTTTAAAGGTTATCCAGTCCAACCCCCCTGCCCTGAGCAGGGACACCTGCAAGCAGAGCAGGTTGCTCAAAGCCCTGGCCAACCTCACCTGGAATAGTTCCAGGGATGGGGCAGCAACCACCTTGCTGGGCAACCTGGGCCAGGCTTTCACAACCCTCAGTGTAAAAACTGTCTTCCTTCTCTCCGGTCTAAATCTCCCTCTTTTTCTTTAAAAGCATCACCTCTTGTCTTATCACAACAGGCCCTGCTAGAAAATCTGTCCCCATCTTTCTGACAGGCCCCTTTAAGTACTGAAAGGCCACAATAAGGTCTCTAGGCCATGTCACAGCTCCACATCCAATCTTTCCTTAAATGCCTCCAGGGATGGCGACTCCACGACCTCCCTGGGCAGGCCATTCCAGTGTCTAAAGATGAGACAGCTCTTAGCAAACTGAAGTTCTATGAACAAGAATCTGATTGTAAGAAGATGGGAGAGGCAAAGTGCCACCTGGAAGAAGTGGCTCAAGTCTCTTATCTGTAGAGCAAAACATACATCACTGGTGATCTGTGGCCAGCGATGCTGAGTACCTGTGAATTTCCACGTTGTCCATGTGAACCAGTGGGTACTTGCCACTTTTGAACTCAGTTGTTTTTACCAAATTCCCTGTGTTTTCCATGGTTAGTCCTACAGAAAGCAGTGGCATTCCTCCGAAGATTCCCTGGCTGGATCCTGGTGTGTGTACCTGCTGACCTAATTAGCTTCCCTGAAAAGCAAGACAGATGAGCTGTCTTCAGCCAGGGGCACATACTAGCAGAGCTAGGAGATAGCTTTATGTCATACAGCTGTATCCTTAGAGCCAGATTCAGAGGTCTTTATCACCCACAGAAACATTCCCCTTTGCTTCAGTGGAAGTGGGAGATGGCCCTGAGCTTTGAAACTGTCTCAGAATGTAATGTACCTTGGTGTCAAACCCGGCTGTGCCCTAAGAGCAAAATATTAACCTATAGGAACAGTGCTTTGCATTTACCCAGCAGCTCTCAAATAATCATCTCTGTGCACTTTAATTAATTAACCTTTACAACAACACCTCTTTAAGTGTTAGCTAAGGATCAGTGCGGAGTGACAAGTTTAAAAAAAAAATCTCCAATTTTTCCTTTATGCTGAGGTTATTTTTTATTTGACTGTACTTGTGTCCTTTTTCAGACTTGCTTTCTGATAACACTGGTTTTGAAACCACCTTTTAATCCTAAACACTTAAGTATCCATCAAACAAAAATGGATGCTCATATTTTTGCTGGCAGACTTGTGGAAGAGCTCATTGCTTGTCCCTTTTACCTCTTCTCTAGCTGCACCTGCTGCCTCTTTCCCCATATAGAACCATGGAGTGGTTTGGGTTGGAAGGGACCTTTAAAGGTCATCTAGTCCAAACCCCTTGCAGTGAGCAGGGACGTACTGCAACTAGAGCAGGTTGCTCACAGCTCCATCCCACCTCACCTTGAATGTTTCCAGGGATGGGGCTTCCTCCATCTCTCTGGGCAGCGTGGGACAGTGTTTCACCACCCCCGTTGTAAAAATTTTCTTTCTTCTATTGAGTCTGAATCTCTCCTTTTTTAGTTTAAAACCATTTCTCCTTTTTTAGTTTAAAACCATTACCCCTTGTCCGGGCACTACCGGACATATTAAAAGGTCTGTCCCCCCATCTTACTTATAAGTCCTCTTTTAGTACTGAAAGGCCACAATAAGGTCTTCCTGGAGACCTTCTGTTCTCCAGGCTGAACAACCCCATCTTGCTCAGGCTTTCTTCCCAGGAGAAGTGTTCCATCCCTCTGATAGTTTTTTGTGGCCTCCTCTGGACTTGCTGCTCCAACAGGTCCATATCTTTCCCGTGCTGAGGGCTCCAGAGCTGGATGCAATGCTCCAAGCACCAGAGAGAAGAGGAGCAGAATCACCTCCCTCAGTCATCTGTTGGCCACACTTGTTTTGATGCAGCCCGGGATACAGTTGGCTTTCTGGGCTGTGAGTGCACACTGCCAGCTCGTGTCCAGCTTTTCATCCACCAGTATCCTCAAGTCCTTCTCCGCAGGGGTGTTCTCAGGGCCTTCACCCCTGGCCCATATTGATGCGGGGGGTTGCCCTAAGCCAGGTGAAGGACCTTACACTTGGCCTTGTTGAACCCCATAGAAGCATTCTGGTTGGAAGAGACTTTGAAGATCATCAAGTCCAGTCTTTAATGCAGCATTACTGTATTAGGGACTTAGGGACTAAAACACGTCCCTAAACACCACATCTACACACCTCCTAAATACCTCCAGGGATGGTGACTCCACCACTTCCCTGGACAACGTCGTTCAGTGTTTGACAACCCTTTCTGTGAAGAGATTTTTCCTAATATCCAGTCTAAACCTCCCCTTGCTAGCAACTTAAGGCCATTTCCTCTTGTCCTATTGCTTGTTACTTGGCAGAACAGGCAGACCCTCACCTCACTACAACCTCCTTTCAGGTACTTGTAGAGAGCGAGGAGGTCTTCCCTGAGCCTCTTCTCCAGGCTAAACAAGCCCAGTTCCCTTAGCTGCTCCTCAGAAGAGTTGTGCTCTAGACCCTTCCCCAGCTTCCGTGCCCTTTTTGGACACACTCCAGCACCTCAGTGTCCTTCCTGTAGTGAGGGGCCCAAAACTGAACCCAGTATTCAAGGCGCAGCCTCCCCAGCTCTGAGTACAGGGGGACGACCACTTCCCTAGTCCTGCTGGCCACTCTTAATTGTGATCCAGACCAGGGTGCTGTTTGCCTTCTGGGACACCTGGGCACACTGCTGGCTTCTCTTCAGCTGGCTATCAACCAACACCCTCATGTTCTTTTCTACCAGGCACCTTTCTGGCCACTCTTCCTCAAGCCTGTAGCGTTGCCTGGGGTTGTTGTGACCCATGTGCATGACCCAGCACTTGGCCTTGGTGAACCTCATACCACTGGCCTTGGCCCATCTGTCCAGGACCCTCTAGACCCTCTCTACCTTCAAGCAGAGCCTCCCTACTTTCATGGGCCTACTTGTCAAGCTTGTATCACTTAATCATCTTCTGGTGTGTCCTCACTGTTCCCTATTAAGGCAATGCTGATTTTTAAACCTATTTTCAGTAATAGGAATGAAAAACACTAAGGTGAATAATTTTGAATAATCAACATACTTCATTTTCTTGTGGGTATTAATTCAGGGGTAGGTATGTTCAGAATCTAGGAGTCCTGATATTTGTTATCTTGTCCTGATGTTCAACAGCACTGTTTCTCTCATCTATATAATAAAAAAGAGTAATTTTCTGTTTTTTAACGACTTATGGTTGTTGGAGTTTAGGTAGTATTTAAAATATTCTGCCTGAGACTAAAATTTGGAGTGAAAAGAGCACAAAAATATCAAGACTAAAGAGGCTCCCTTCATTCCAAACCAGTAATAGTAACTGAAAAAAAAAAAATTGCAAGATAATTTTAATTCTCCACCTCCCTTTTTTATGACTTGGATGAAGTTCTTATATGTATTA
>JANHFX010006295.1:0-13234 GCA_027560015.1 Chloroceryle amazona
CGGTCGCTCCCTCTGCCCTGCTGACCCTGTGCTATTGCCACACACCACTGGGAATGGGACAGGACATCTGGGGGTGAACGGCCACCAGCGCAGTGGCAGTGGTGGTAGCCAGTTTTCATAGGATCATAGAATCGTTGTGGTTGGAAGAGACCTTTAAGATCATCAAGTCCAACTGTTAACCCAGCACTGCCAAGTCTGGCACGTGTGCCCATGGTGTGTGAGTTGCTCTGTCCTTCTGGAGAAGGAGGAAAACAAACTGTGCTCTGCCCTGCCATGGGGGTTCTTGGCAGGGAGGAATGTGGGTAGGTGGGCAGGATGGTAAGGGGGAATGGGCCAGTTTCTCCCAGAGCACCGTGAGGAATGAGGCTGGATGGGACTGTAGGGATCAATACAGAGCAGGATCCTCTTGACCTGAATCATGCCTGACAGATATCTCTGTAAACTGCTCCTAAAAGAGCAGTTCATGGTTCCCATCAGCAGCCAGCTCTAGGGCATCTGTCTGAGCCAGAAGAAAGCATTTCCCTGTGTCTAACCGGAATCTCCCCATTTTGAGGTTAGAAATTTGCATGAGCTTACAAGAGTGCAAGAGGGGTTGTTCATGGGCAGGACACACAACACCCCGTTTTCTTGCTCAGATGCCTTTGAGATACAAAGCTTCTGGAGTCCAGGAGAGTAGTCCAGGAAATGTGTGTTTCTGCCCAGCTCTTACCTGTTGTCAATCATCACTCCCTGTCCTACCGCAAAACCTTCTTCAATGTTTTATGTAATACTTTGCTTTTCATCCCCAGGAGCTGCCAGCGTGGTTGTGGGCCACCCCCTGGACGTGATCAAGGTAAGACACTTTAAACACTGCTCTTAACATCACCACTCACAACCCCACTGATGGGGAGGTGCCTTCAAAAGACCTTCATTTCCTTGGTCACCCCAAGGGGGAATTTAACCTGGGCAGAAATGTTTTCATAGACTTTCTTCCTCTTCAATGCACATTTTGAATGAGAAACTAAAGGAACTGGCCGATAATGTGTGAGTTGCTCTGGTGAGGATTAATGATGAACGTTAAACTTGGCCTTACCTAATGTGTGGTTTACCAAACAGTCCTGCCAATGTTTAATTGAACTTTGCTACAGACAAGTATTCAAAGGGCAAGTGGGCAATGATATTTGTTTTGCTGCAGGCACATTTTTATGTGTTTTCCTAGCGCTAGCAATGCTGGAAGGGCAGAGTGCTGAAATTTTATCCCAGGGCTATGTGATGCAAACTTTACTATTCCTGCATGACAATTATTCCCGAGGGAAGGATTTTGAGATGTAAGAAGATATTTGCTGGCGTGATGCAGACAAGCCCATGTGCACACCAGTACAGTCTGACCCAACCAAGCTGACCATCCCTATTGATGCCCACACCTGGCAGTGGGCAGGGGCACGGCAGGAGCAGCACAGGCAGGCTCTGCACCCCTGCCCAGGGTGGCCCAGGCAATGCTCATCTCAGGCCGTCCGTCAGGGTGTCGTTGCCAGGTTTGGGGGAGTTTGGCAACAACTGAGAAAGGATCCTGCTGGGAAGCATTGAGTTTCTGGATGCCAAGCAAGAGCGAGCCCATCCTTCAGTGCTTACAAAGACAGCTGTCAGGCTGACCCTTCTGTTGCCCTTGGATTTGGCCATGGCCTGGGAATACCAAGGAGGCAGATTTGATACCTTTCCAAATTTAAAGGAAGGGAAGGGGAAAGGAGTTTTTATACAGTGCTAAGCAAAGAGGCAGCTCAGTGGCTTCTGCAGCCTCTTGAGGATGGAGGGTTCTTCCCCACCAGGAGGAGGTGACAGGACTGGATGTAAGGTTGAGTGGGGTCTGTGGCATCCACACCACAGTTCCCATCAAGCAGATCTCCTTCTTCAGCTATCCCCTTCCCAGCATCGCAGCTTCCATCAAACCCAAGCAGCTGTTTTATCCACAGTCCCACAAAACTCTAAATCATTTTACATTTACGCACTTCTCATCTTCCACATTGCATTCATTTCTCCAGAACCTTCTTTGGTTTCTGGGTGTCACCTGAGAGCTCTATTCTACTAATTTAAATGTAGCAGAAAGGAGAAATTTCTTGAGGAATATCCATACTGGGATCAGTTGACAGAGATGCCCGAAGGGATCCCAGCACTGGGTGTTAACAGCTTAGCCAAGGGGCATGTGTGCAAGGAGCAGCTTGGGAGGACACTCAGCTGCACTCAGTTACTCAAAAAAATGTATTCATTTGAACCTCTGAATACCTGGTTACTGTGTAAAAGAAATAAAAACAAGCCCATGGAGGCAAAATGGAAATGTCTGAGCTCAGTGTGCAAATGAGGGAAGGAGGGAATTCAGGGCTGTGTGCCATGGTCACCCTGTGCTGGGCGGCTCAGGGTGCAAGCAGTGACCCCACCTCAGCCCCATCACCCCCTGCCTGCAGTGCACAGCAAGTGCTGCATGAGCCACAGCGACACCTTCACGTGCCAGCTTGTTTGTAAGGGCTTGGTAAATACTCTTCTTTTGCCATCACCTTCTCCCATGTCTCTGGCCAGGCGTGGAGCAGTGCTTGGTGTGGGCAGATGACTGCGTGGAGCAGCCCAGGGGTGAGGGATGAGTCCAGGCTTCGGTCCTTCCCACTTCCCAGCCATGGTCCCACCGCAGCACCCCGCCGACAGCCTCTTGCAGGGCTCTGCACCAGATGATTTACCATTCAGCCTGCTATTTGTTGTCCAAAAGCCATCCCCAGGCATGAACTCTGAAGGATGCACATTCCTTTGGACTCTAAATTCCCAAATAAAATTCCTGCTTCACCCTGGCATAAGTCAGGGCTGAGCCACTGGAGGGGACTAGGCACTGTCCCTGCAGCACAGGCTGGCACCATCCCTCCAGGCGTCCTTTCACCACTCCTCCTAGCAGCAGTGCTGATGGATATGACCAGAGCTGCTGTCCCCCTTCCCTGAAAACATCCCTGCCAGAGCATGTGTGAGTGTCTTCCTATAAAAAAGGAGCTCTGCCTTCAGCCAAGATCAATTGTGGAAGCCCCAGGTCCTGCAAAGTGAACAGCATTTCCATTTCCTCACACACCTCTAAGCCCAAAAGATTCATCCCTCGTTAGGATGTTTTTAGTGCAAACTTGTGAGCAGCTTGACTGACAGATGTTCTAAATACATGTGTAGGGATATATTTGTGTGTATACGTGTGAGAAGGGGGAACTGAGTTGAATGATACAGGCTTTGTGTGACTTACAGGCTGTTTCTTAGAGCTGTTGTAGGCACTTTTTGGAAGGTGTATAACCATTGCTTTCCAGAAACAAAATGTCTTTCTTGGAAATGAAGTAAAAATGTATTTTTGAGTGAAGCACAGAGAATTTCTGAGATGGAGCTGAGTTATTTTGGCTCCATTTAGTTTTACTCTATCTTAAAATCCACCTTGGAACTAAACAGCCCCAGAAGCCTCCCAGGGGAGCTTTTCTCTTCATCCTTCAGCAACACATCCCAACATCCACTGAGAGTCCCCAAACAGAGGAGCCCACATCACTCTCCAATTTCCACCTAAATCAGGACCTTCCAATGACAGCAGCCTGCTGTGATGCTGTGCTGGGCCAGGGCAGTCAGCCTGGACTCGTGAGCATTTTGACAGTCATCGATTCCAGATGTTGCAGAAAGCTTCAGACCTGTGAGGTCCTGCTTAGCCCTGCTTCTGGCAAAGTTCAAGGAGGGTGGATGCATATATAGCTTATTTTATTGCTTTGTTTTCTTTACAACTAAGGATTCGTTCTCAAAGCAAAGTACACATTGTTTATGTAGCGTGAGCTGGGCTGGAAGCACGGGGTTTAACTGCATTTCATGACTGTGTTTTGCAGACTCGTTTGCAAGCTGGACAAGGGTATGGAAATACACTGAACTGTGTTCTCACTGTGTACAGAAATGAGTCTGTAAGTCCTTTATCGTACTTCAAGCATGCTGGTAGAAAATGCAAATAAATACATAAAGCAGTTATACAGAATCATTGTTGACACCAGCAGTTTTATGAAGACCAATAAAGTTGGTGCAATTGAGCCTGCAAATCCATTGTCCATTTCCTCTTGTCCTATCACAGACACTCTTGTGAAGACTCCCTCTCCAGCCTTCCTGGAGGATCCCTTCAGGTATTGAAAGGCCCTCTGGAGTCTTCTCCAGGCTGAGCAATCCCAGCTCCCTCAGCCTATCCTCGTAGCAGAGGTATAGAGAAAAGACTGATCCCTGGCATGGAGCGATAAATGACACTGCCCATGTCTCTGCGAGGGTCAGGGTGTTACATTTACAGTGGCTCTTTTGTTCGTACCTGCTGGTGAAGCTCTACTGGAGGTATTTGGCTGACTTTGGCAAAGCTGGGAGAGAAGCTGGCCGTGGGATGAATTTTTATGTGGGTTTCCGTGCTTTCAGCATATCCTGTATCCTGCACAACCTTTGAAAGTTTTTAGCAGTATGAATTATTTTTTATTTGCTCAGCATGTGCAGTTAGTTCCAGGAGATACCTGCTCCTCGGATTTGCATTTCTGGCCTAACAAACTTGGGTTTATGCTGCTCACTTCCATTCCTACCTCCTGCTCCTTTCCCCATACAGGTAACCGGCTTCTTCAAGGGCATGTCTTTCCCCCTGGCTAGCATCGCTGTCTACAGCTCCGTGGTGTTTGGTGTCTTCAGCAACACTCAGCAGCTCCTCGGCCAGCTCCGCCATGGAGAAGCACCTCGCGCACCGGTGCTCGCCGACGTGGCTCTGGCCAGCGTGGTGGCAGGGTTCATCTCCGTGGGCATCGGCACTCCCGTGGACCTGGTAAAGATAAGGCTGCAGATGCAAACACAGCCGTACATCGAAGGTAGGAAGCAAGAGTGAGTTTCTTTTTGCTTTCTCTGCCAGTTCTCGGTGTTTACTGAGGATTTTAGGACAACTTCAGTTTAAGGCCTGGCTCTCCGCCACCTTGTGCCACTGCAGTGGCTTCAGGATGGTCTCCATCCGGCTCTGCTCAAAGGGAGGGTTTTTGTCAATGACACTGGTCAGCTTTCCACTGGCATTTCCAGCTGATTGGGATCTTTAGTGGTTGCAGGGACAGGTCTGCTCAGGATCAGGAGCCACCTTCCCCACATAGCTGTGGGGTGGGAAAAATGAGTCCCTGAGCCTCCAGGCAGCTTAGCAACCTAATGCCCTTTCCAAAAGCATCTTGGTCTAAGTGGGAAGGCCTGTTGTGACAGGACGAGGGGTGATGGTTTCAAACTAAAAGAGGGAGATTCAGACTTGTGAGAGTGAAGAAAGTTTTTACCCTGAGGGTGGTGAGAGCCTGGCCCAGGCTGCCCAGAGAGGTGGTCGCTGCCCCATCCCTGGAACCATTCCAGGTGAGATTGGCTGGGGCTCTGAGCAACCTGCTGTCGTTGTGGATGTCCCTGCTCCCTGCAGGGGGGGTTGACTGGATGACCTTGAAAAGTCCTTTCCAACCCAAACCATTCTGTGATCATATAATTTTGCTGGGAGGCATGCAATCCATCTGTGAAAAAAATCTGTCCTGGTGTCTGAACATCTTTCAAAAACAGACCTAAGTCATTTTTCTTAAAACTTCTTTTTCCCCACCCTACATATTGATCCCAGCAAAAGAAAATGGATGGCAGTGATTTCTGCTCTTTGGTGGTGGGCTTTTGAGCAGCTTTCTGTTGCAATAGATCTATTGTAATGGTTGGATCTCTCTCTTTTTTTTTTTTTTTATTCCCAGCAAACATTAAACTAAACCCCACCACTCCTGGATTCCCCGTGTACCGAGGCCCAATTCACTGCTTTAGGACAGTCCTACAGAAAGAGGGGATAGCAGGAATATACCGAGGAGCAGGAGCAATGCTTCTGAGGGATGTTCCTGGGTACTGCCTCTATTTCATCCCTTACACGTTTTTCTGTGACTGGATTACCCCTGATGGATGCATTTCCCCTAATCCCTCCTCCATCTGTCTGGCAGGGGGTATAGCAGGTAAGCACCTTTTTTTCCCACAACACTGGCAAAACAAGACAAGAAGATGCCCGGGGCAGTTTATGGGGGTAGCTCAGGGGCCACCGCATCCTCTTGATCCCCAGGAGAGGACATGGGGCTGAACGACCTTCCTCCCCCAAGGCCAGGTCCTCTGTGCTTTATGACTTGACAAACTTTATGAAAGTCACGTTATCAGACCTACATCAGGCTCAATGTCAGTGAGAAGGAAACCAGCCAGCACCTTCACCTCCCTGGATGTCTCGTGGAAGCCTGTATATCACATTGCCAGTGAGACACAGCAGCCAAGATGCCTCCAGAAGAGGACTTCAACCTGTTGGCTGCCCACCAAGAGGGTGTGCACTCCGCCCGAAAGCAGCAGAAGCAGAGTTGACTGATACTGATCTTTTTTTCCCTGTGTACACCTGCCAGTGAGACTGGCGTGTGTGGCCCCACCATGGTTATGTGTGTTAAGGTCACCCCTACACCCACTCCTCATTTCTTGTCCATTTCTAAATTGCAGATCCCTAAAAGCAAGTCAGGTAATGAATTCCAAATGCCTTTTCTCTTCTTCCTACAAATAAACAGATCCCTGGCTCACCTGGCCAGCTTCTCTAGTATGGACCAACACTCACATAGGTGCAGACAAACTCTTCTCTGTCCAGCTGGGCCATGATGATGTAGCTCAGCTCTATGGAGCCTAATCCTGGTTGCATGAGATGAACCTGCCTCTTATTGGCATTCACAGCTCTAACTTTGCTTTTCAACAGTATTACCTGAGGACTCTGTTCTTCTGAAATCACCCCAAGTGGCAGCTCCCTGCAGCTTGGGCTCTTCCCATGGCATGTCTGCTCCACCAGAAGCATGGCAGAAGATGTGTTTCCACCTGGGGGGAGCACCTCCTGAGCTGCCTGCATTAGATTACCAGCATAACCCCAAAATCTCAGTGTTTCTTCCAGAAACAGGGAGCTTTGCTCCTGGAAATATCGTTCCTGTGCTTGAGCAGAAATGAAAACCCCAAGCATATGATATAGTAGATGAGAGATGAATTTCTGAGTTCACTGGTTTGTGGTCAAGGAGATAAAGAGAAGAAATTGTTCAAATACTTCTGCATTTTTCTAGGAGCCATTTCCTGGGGGACTGCGACTCCAATGGATGTTGTGAAAAGTCGGCTTCAGGCAGATGGAGTTTATTTAAACAAGTACAAAGGGACCCTTGACTGTATCTTGCAGAGCTACCAGAACGAGGGCTTAAAAGTAAGTGATATTTGAATTAAAATCTGGGTATTAGGCATCTAATTTTCAGCTGGAAAGTACAATGGCTGCTACAAACCAACCTGCAGGGCTGCGAGACAGCCACAGCCAGTTGCTGCTGAATTATAACAATGGTAGCAGGTAATTATAGTGCAGATTCTTTCTGAATCATAATAGTGAGAGTAATAATGTGCCTTACAGCAATGAAGAGATGAATACCTGGGGGTCACAGTCTGCTGGCGTAATTAACTTATACTAACGCTTCATGTCAATGCATTTAAAGGTGAATATGATTTCCCTTATCATAAAGCAGAGGAAGAAAATCTTGCCTAAGTGCTGCTGCAAAATGCAGAGGTCAAATGCTCCTCATTGACACCAAAGTCAGTGGGAACGGACTGCAGTGGTTACACTGGCACCCCTTCAGTTGCCTTGGGAGATGCTTTGGTGCTGCCTTTGGCACTGCTCACCCTTCTTGTGCACCCAGATAGAGCTGACTGAAAGCAATAAACTTGCCTCGGTTAAAAGTGAATGGCAAAGAAGCAGGGTTTGCAGCTTTATTGCATTGCCAGTGCATGGCTACGAGAAGCGACGTCTTCTGATACGAACATAAATCTGTATTTAAGTTGTCATCAAAACAGCTCGTGGGCTCTCAGCTCCAAAGTGTTAACTTTCACATTTTGAGGGGAAAAGGCAACGAGTTACAAAAAGAAACATAACCTGCAAAATCACAAGTCTCTGTTATTTAAGTATTTGCCAACGTGCCACTAAGTTATGGCGGCTGCCACAGGAACCTGCAGCCTGGTTTGGGTTGTGCCACTGAGGGAAGAATGTCCCAGTCACCTGGAGAGATGCTAAAGATGGTGCTGGGATGGTCAGAGGAGGGTCATGGTGTCCAGGTGACCTGTCCTGCGCATCCACCTTGGCACACAGGTTCACAGGAAAACAGAGAATGCCTGGAAAGGGAATTTCCCTGTGTTTTCCCTTCTCTCTCCATCCTCATCCTCACTCCCTACCCTCCTTGTCCTGCCAGGCACTTAGGTCTTCTTGTTTGCGGTCTGAGCTGCTTGCAGCTTTTCCATCATGCCTTGCAGCCAGACCAAAGCCAGCAATAGGATAGAACAACAGTTGATGATAGGATGGAATCCCTTCTTTCATAAGGAAAATCTTTTTTATATGTCAGGAGACACACACAGCTGGAAAACAGTGAACCCAGGTCTGGATGTCGTCATTTTGGGTCAAAGAAGCAGCATTTGCAGCGCTGAAAATAATTGCCTGATGTACCCAAAGAAATGTAAATATAGCCCTTTTCTTTCTCCCTAGTCAGGTGTGTTCATTCTGATGAGAAAAACTTATGCCTTTGTGCTTTTCTTCATAAATCTTCATTATTTAACTTGACTCTCTCGTGTTACTTTATGGATACTGCAAAAATCTGAATTTCCTCCCAGAAAATTTCATCCTTCCTAACAAAATGAAACACCCCAATAAATCAAGTAAAATCCTCTATATCCCAATATTGCAATTTCATATTGCAAACCCCATCCTAAAACATGCAACTGCAATTTCTCCTACAAGTCAGCCCTGGATTTATTGGATATGAGATGTGGTGGTGTTTAGCAGAGCTTGGTATTTCAGGAGGAGTGCTGGTCAGGCACGTAAATCCATGGGCTTCTGGTCTTGGAGCTGAGATCATTCTCACAGGAGCTGTGGGAGCTTTGCCTTTGCAAAGCCTGGAAGGGGGCTTGCTTTGCTGCTGTTAATTTTCATGTATTTTCTGAACTTCTGGTGTTTAGATTAGTGACCACAGCGATTAGCCCGGGTGGTTAACGGAGTGATTTTGTGAGCAGCAGGCCAGCAGAGATCCTTCCTGTGACCATCACTGTGTAAATAGGTTCCCCCCAGAGCGAGTGGTTTGTGCACACCCCTGCACGTACCAGGCAATGGTGTTTGTACCGAGGGGGGTGTCAGAGGGAGATAAGCCAACACCAGGAGCGAGGAGCAATAAGAGTCCCTCCCCACTTTCCAGACAGTACTTGACTGTTCAAGCATTTAAAAGCCACAGGGTCTTTCACTCTTGTAAGTGCCAGCATCTTTTCAAGAATATATATTCAGCAGAATGAAGAAGACAGCCTCTGGATATTTATTATCTTAAAGAAAATGCTGGGATATGCTTGAGCAACAAAATTTGACTTGAGCAACAAAACTTGACCTTAGGAATCTGCAGGTGAACCTATCAGCTGCTATCAAATATTTTCCCCAAAGCCAGTGGTGGGAGCTAGTTCTCAGCAAGGTACAGAGGCAGTCTAGTTTTCTGTTGATTGAGAAATTCTTTCTGTGCTCAAAGGTGAAACCTGCAAAATAGTCCATGTGTGGCACAGTGCCCGCATGGGCTGGGCTGCCTCCCAGCCACACCACTCCCTCCCTGCTTCCCAAACGTCTTCTGCACCAACAGACCTGGTCCCAGGAGTCAGAGACTTTGCTGCATGAAAGCAACAGCCTTTGTGCTGTACCCTGGGGGTTGCAGGCTGCCTGTGTCCCTGTGTGGAAGGGAAGGAGGGACTGTAGCTAGGGAGGACAGCACTGGAAGATGTTGTAGGTTTCTTGCTTTCTACTCTACCCCAGTGGCATGAGGCCATTGTTTTCACTTTTTACCTCCAGTAGGTCTTGCTGGGAGATAGAGATGGGGGTTCGTAGGGAGCACAGAGAACAATGATACCAAACCAGTGGTTTTTGGCATTGTGTTCCCATTCTTCAGCTCAGTGTCCATCAAAGACCAGCAGTGAGAGCATATCTTCTGAGCAAACCAAGATTTGGCTCTTCAGAATCCCACCATGACTTCATTTAATGTTTTCTTCTTCTTCTTCTTCAAATAGCCAGTATATTCCTGTGCTCTAACCTTTCTCCATCCCCAACAGGTCTTTTTTAGGGGCATCACGGTCAATGCAGTGCGAGGATTCCCAATGAGTTCAGCCATGTTTCTTGGCTATGAACTTTCCCTCAAAGCAATGAAAAGAGACCAAACTGAGACCAATCCTTAACTTCCAGGTCAGCACATAAAGACCCTCTAGCTTGTATTAAAATGAAAGAATTAATCTTTGAATCAAATGGAGTTGCAATTGTATAGATCCTCTGAAAGTCAGGTAACTTACATGGGCACCTCCACCTGAAGAGTCACATGCTTTTCAAATTTGGGTCTGTGGGATTTGGAGCAGACAATAGATGTGCCAATGGATTTTGGTTTCATTCTAGATTTCCTGGAATTTCACTGCAATCTGTTCTGGTTGTTGTGATTGTTTTGAGTATGAATCAGAAAAGAAAATCTGAAAGGAGAATATTCTCTAACATTTTGTAAGTTTTGAAATACCATTCTCACTAAAGCCCGTGCACAGTAACTTTTTCTCCCTTGATCCATCCACAAAGACCTGAAATTAAGCCTTTTCAAAGTGTCTTGACTATCAACTCACAGTTTTACTCTCTCCTTCAAACCTAGGGTTGCATAAAGGAGCAGCATTACAAGTATCTGACTAAAGAAACTTTTCTAGCAGTTAAATACTCAAGATTATTCTTGGCAGTCTTTGCTGTTTTCTGCAGTACTTCATAAACCTTCTTTCTTATTTCAAGTGTTACCAAGAAGACCTGAAAGTGTCCAACTTTCCTGAGCCAAATCAGCAGTGTGATGTTGGTGAGGGCCCTGCTGCTCTGACTGAAGACTCTCATCCTGCACCTACAGCATCTGCTTTCTCTTCTTCCACGGACTTAGTCCTTGGAGAGCTCCAAAAACTGCACCAGCTCGATCAAGTCCAAAGACCATTTTCTTGTCAATTTTTACATTCTGTTCTCTACGAGCACCTTAATAATTCCTATGGTGATGTTGGGCTTTTTCACAGATGACATTTTTCACACTTGCTTCCCTTACCCCCACGAGTGAGATATACCCAAACCCAGCCACCCAGCATCAGATGAGGGAGCATCTTTTGTACAACACTGCATAGAATGGTCATCTTTTTTTGTGAACAAGGAAAGGAGGAGGTGTGCGGGTGCACAGGTGCTTTTTTTTTTGGTGTAGGAAGGTCTGGATTCCCACCAAATCCTAGCTTGCTTTCGGGATCGAAGAAATGGATGACTCCAGATGTACAAATGGATACTTGTGTTTTACATCACAGAGTTCTCCAGTTTGCAACAATTCAACACATTATTGGGGAAAAAGGCGAAGGGCTTCAACAACTTCAGTTTGTTATCCAAGGTATAAATTAAATTGGAAGACAGGAGGATATTCAATTCAGAGACTAAGCTGCTCTTTTTCTTCAGAAAACAATAAAACAACATTGCATTTTATACAAATGTCCAGCTAGAGGTGTCTCATTAGACCTTCTGACCTCCCTGACGTGCCAGTCCAGCTTGCCATCTGCCAGATCCTGTAGAGCCTTGAGAGACCATCACCAAGGGAAATCTCCTTAAGGGATGCAGAGTTTATTCCAAACTGTTCTCAAAAGGACACGGGCCAGCTTTAGACCTCCAGCTCTTTGCTGCAATCCCACTGAGACAACTGGGGCAGACCCAGGTCTCTCTCTGGTCTACCTCAGCCTTTCAATTACTCCAAGATCTTTTACATTACGGTTATTGCTGTCTATGCTGTTAACTCTCTCCATGCTTTATTTTCTAAGTGTGGAGATTCTCATGCCAAAAAACAAGAAGAACCATCTCTGCTGGGACGAGAAAGTGCTGGTGGCACTGGCAGGAGAGGCTGAGGGGAAACAGCCTCATGTGCAGAGGGATGTGGGGCATAGGGGAAGAGTTTGGGACAGCACTGACCTCTGGGAAGTGAATGGTTCCCCCACTCTTCCTCTGGAGATGAATTGCTCTGGGGAAAAAGCCCAGCAATGGCAGTTTTTGCAGATGCCTTCAATAAAGGCTTCTGAAGACAACCTGAAGCAGCCATCTGAATTTCCTCCATATAAGGAGAAAGAAAGAGAAACTCCTGTGTCCTCTGCCCTGGATCAAGGCAACAAGACTTGAAGACCTCAGCAGAAAGTACCTAAAAACCTGGGTCTGGAGCAGTACTCAGAAATGTGGGCCCCAACCTTGTGCTCCTTTTCACTGGGGCTCAAATTAAAACCAGAAGTGTGGCTTCACCCAAAACTGGCCTTAAAAAGTGTGAGAAGCAGCTGGTGTTGCTTAATCTCAGGGCTTGCAGGCGAGGAGGATCACAGTGCCTTTGAGGTTGGCAAGGACACGACGAACTGGTTTTGATAAATAATACAGATAAAATTGATGAGCCTTCACACAAGTATTTGTTGCTGGCTGCTTTGATGGATTCATCCATTCCATGTTACCTATTTTAATGCATATACGTAAGAGGTGTTCTTTAGATGCATAATATCATATATCTCCAGGGAGACAGTCTTGTGGGGAGACTGTTGTGGTGGGTTTTTTTCAGTGCAAATAAATGGCATTGCTTATCTGCCTGGATTTTGTAAAATGGACCACGGATTAATTAAACTGATGAGGTTTGCAACGAGCTGTGTATCTGAACGATCCTGCTCTCGTGGGGTCCAGGTTTGGTCTGGTCAGTGCGTCCCACTGGGTGTAAAGCCCTGAGACCCACGTTGGGAGCCACGTGATTTTTCCTGATATTCTTCATCCAATTAATCCAGTTTTGAGATGGATGCCCAGGATCTACTGAGACAGAACTCTGTGTGACACACACCTGCCAGAAGGAGCTCTCAGGGAGGGCTGAGTGAGCCAGTGTAGAAAGGGAGCATGGGGCAGAAAGCTTTTAATATAAAAACATGAAAAGCAAGTGGTAGGTGAATAAAAAGCTTTGGCCACATGATGGCATCCTCATCCACAGCAGGGCATGGCCATGTGCTGCTCACTGGAGCTGCCAGGCCATCTCCTGTCTTGTTCCATTCACAGAATCCCAGCAGGGTGGGGGTTGAAAGGGACCTCTGGAGATCACCTGGTGCCACCCCCCTGCTCCATCCAGCAGGGTCACCC
>JANHFX010006295.1:13943-35343 GCA_027560015.1 Chloroceryle amazona
CTCAGCCTTTCCCCAGCACAGTGATGCTCCAGCCCCTCAGCATCTTCATAAATGATTCAATCCCAAGTCCAGGTTTTCTGCCAGACCAGCACAGGCTCCCTTCCCAACAGAGAGCCCCACACTGTGCAGTGTGCAGGTGATTTTGGGGTGACCTTGCCCTAGCCCAGCAGCATGGGAGGCAAGCTCTGGGTGCACTGGTTAATCAGTGTATTGCCCTATTAGCATTTATAAAGTCAGGGAAAGTAACCCTGGGCTGGAGCACGAGGGTTTCAAGGGTACCCTGGCCCTGGCCACCATGCAGGAGTCAGGCTGGGTCAGGGACAGCAGGGTTGGGACAAACAGCTTTTGAGACACAGCACTTTGTTGTACAGTTGTACCAGTCGCTGTGATCAGTCACAGCAGATCCCTGCACGTGGAGCCCCATAAATAATTTAGTCTTGAAGTAGTAAGTGCACGGCTGTGTGACTGAGGAAAGAGGTCCAGTGGTGGGGCTGGGTGATGCCGCAGGGGGTCAGCCCCACATCTTGAAGATGAGGGATGGCAATTACAGTTTACACACACACAGAGACTTGGCAGGTCTGCGTCTTGTGGATGATTTTCTTTGTGATATATCAAATGCAGTAATTCTCAGATACAATACCAATATCGTTACCCACTGATAGAAATTAGGATTGCTAAGGAATCCTCTTCAGGGACCTATTGATGGGAGTTTAAAGCAGTGCCTTGCCTGGCAGGCAACCAGCCACGCCAAGAGCTGATTCAGATCCCTTCTATGGCACACTGATTGTACAGGCTGGTGACTTTGTCCCTAGATTAAAGAAAAATCAGGATATGGCCCTGCTCCTCTGTCACTGCTGTGGCTATAGTGACCTGCTCTTGGTGGCATGTTCCCCAGCACCATGCATGCTGGACTGGGGAAAGCCATCCACTTGATAACTTCTTCACAAGATGCTCACAGAGCCCCATATTTCTAAGATAAATGCAGCAAATTCTGGATAGTGGTAAAAAAAAAAAAGAGAAGGGAGACAAGAAGAACCAGGGTTACCTACTTCTATGCTTTTCTTGCCTGGAGTATGAAGTCACACTCACTCACACCTGTCATGCCTCAATTAAGTCTGTAATTGCCTGACTTTCATTTTGCTGGTGGTGTTCCAGCTCTTGCAACATCCCATATTACTTAATCAGATGCTGGCTGGCCACCTATAATGTCCTTGAGTCCTTCTCCCAGGCAGGGTGCGGCTGACACCCCATGGAAGAACTTGTCCCCAGCAATTTTAACACCTGCTGAAGCCCCACCTGGGAGGGTTTTGGGTTGGGCTGAGATTTGGTCTTGTTTTCTCATTTTCTGCTGTACTCAGAGACAGAGGAGGAGATGACATCTTTTCAAGCATTAAGAGCTGTATCTCCTTGGTTTGCCTGAAGCTCTCTGTTTTGTAGCAGAGGTTGTTATGATAGAGATGTCCCTCCTAGACATTGCATTTCTGTAAGCCAAGAAGGCAAATGCCTGTCTTGGATCTGTGAAAAAAAAAAAAAAAAAAAGTAGAAACAGAAGAAATGGTGAGATCCAAGTGGGAAGAAGTTCGAGTTGCCAAATTGCATATAAGCTGCACTAAAGCAGCTTCCTTTCTCTAAAGCCATCTTCCTACTATATCCATCTCTAGCATAGATTGTTTGCTGACAACTTCAATAAGTAGCATATAAGTCTCCTTCCAGAGATAGCTTCCAAAAGGAATGAAGCTGTGCAGTGAGGAGCTATTTAACTAGTTACAATGATTTATTTATTGTTTTCTAAGCAGTTTTGCTAAACTGCAGAGCCTGTGACAGCTCGAGGATCAGATACTAGTGGAATAACCAACCTGTTAAGAGCCATACATGCAGCAGCAGGAGAGTACCTTTTAAAGGGGCTCTCATATGAGGTTTCACAGCAAGATATATAAAATGCTGGATACATCAAGAAATCCTTTCTTAGTCTAGGTCAAATACTAAGGCTACTGGACTTTAGAACACTGAAAAGAATACAGTGGTCCTCTTGAGTGATGGAGAAAGCAGTGGATGACATTGGGTGACAAGGAGAAACGTTGGGAGAAAGGAGAACCTCACAAATGGGAAAGCATGGGCTGAGACTGCCCTGCTCCCAACACCTGGTGCTTCAAGACTGACACCTACGCAGCCTCTCCTTCTGTAAAAGCAGCAGGACTTAATGTAGCTCATCTTCATGGCTTGGACCAGCTCATGGTCTGTTCCCCTGTGTTTCAAAACATTTTTAGCGCTACCATAGCCTATGTTACAGAAAACCCTGCCAGCTCTTCTGGAAGAGGGCCAGCCTAGTCTTACTCATGCAGCTAGGTGTGAACCAATATCCCTGGTTATTTTGTTATTAAACTGTGATCACTCTTCCAATCAAGCAGTCTGCAGGTGGTTTTTCAACGCTTCCAGCATGAAAAGCAAGGTGCAGGGTGGGCCTGGCTGGTGGAAGGCTCTAATTCAGCCACAGAGTGAATGCCTTGCCCTGTCTGTCCTGCACGTTCAGCCTGCCTCTGCCTGCTGTGCTGAGAGGGATATCCAGCACCCGGGCTCACCGCACAGTGGGACGAGCGAGGAAGGGTGAGTAGACCTATGATCTGAGAGTTCTGCCATGTTTCTCTTTCCTGATGGGAAAGTGGTCAGGACAACAAAAGAGGACACTGAAGTGAGAGCCATGGCATCGGCTAAGCCTTAAAATACAGGAGAACTGGTGAACTTTATGGACAAGTCTTGCTTTCCTCTGTTTACTTCTGGAGACTGTTGTTTGTGAGATGCATTTGCAATATGTACAATGCCCAGCATGGCTGGCATGTTGCCATCAGGGCTTTTTGCTTTTAGATGCCTCAGCTCTTGCCAAATATCATTGCAACACAGAAATCTTGTCTCTCGTTCTAGAAAACCCAGGAAAGCTCCGGTGACTTCAGTATTATAAGAAACAAGGATGACTTGCAGCTCTGAAGGTCCCTCTCAGGTATGCTCTCCCATCTCACAGCTCCTGAGCATCACTAGGTTTCATTAATTAATCGATTTGAAACAACTTAAACTAAAACTCTTCTGAAAGCAATGGGAGCTCTGCTACCTACAGAAACTAACATGAGTCCCGAGGATGTCCTGTGGCCTGTCTCCTAGGACAGAGCAGGATTGAGACCTATCAAGAGGAGCCAGTGCCACCTTCAAGCCGGTAGGCAAAATGTTCCTTGGGTTCATCTGAATTTTACACCTTTGTGTCATCATAGGCAATATTGCAATTACTGTGCTAAGGTTTACCCTTTTGTGGAGGAATTAGAATGACCCTATTTTCCTCTTTCTGCACTAGCATTTGTCATCTTTATCTGAATGAGAGGGGGGGAAAAAAATAAAATACTCCAAGCCACCTTATCTCTGGAAAGTGAAGCTATCAATAACATCTCTTCACTCATGGTCTTTGCAAGCTCCTACATCTTAATCAGTGTACGCAGCAAATGTAAAGCAAGCTGGTATGTTATCTTGGTGGCTTTCTTCTACAGGTAATGCTCTTTTCATATGTGGAAAAAAAAAATCAAACCCAAAATGTACAGAGTTTCTTGGAAATGCTACAGTGGGATGCAAATTCTCTTATGAGAACTCAGAAGAGCTGGAGTTTTATGCTAATTAGGTTTAAATACCGATCTGGAAGTTGAATTTTGTGTGGCAGTTTTGGATAATTAACTTATTCTCAAAATAGGTGCATTACAAGAGGATAAATCCCCAAGTATTTACAACCCAAAAATGTACAGGGCATTAGATGAGGATTTCCAAAGGAGTCAGAGGGAACTGCTGAAATATTGTGGGAGAGATTGGTGTGGTGACCGTGTCCAAATACCTGTTCAGGGCTGAAATCTTAACAGAAGTTGTGATTCTCAGCCAGGCACCCCAGCTGTTGTGCTGCCCTGGTGCCGGCAGTAGCCCTGGCTGGTGGAGCTCTCTGCCCCCCTTCCTCACTCTGCTCATCCACTGTGTCCTTTAGTGGACAGGGAGGTGATATGAAGTATGGGGATATTCGATCTGTTAATGTATGGTCTTCAGCCAGCTTGAGCACAATGAGTTTCCCTGCTCGGGCTTCTCAGTGGCAGTTTAGGGGATGTTTTATGGGCTGTTGAGCTTGGTGACCTTGATTAAAATAATCAGCTAGAATCATAGAATGTTTTAGGCTGGAAGGGACCTGTTATGCAGGTCAGCTGGTCCAACCTCCCTACACAAGTAGGGGCATCTCTACCTAGGGCAGGTTGTTCAGAGCCCTATCAAACCTGACCTTGAATGACTCCAGGGGTGGGGCCTCCACCAGGTCTCTGGGCAGCTCATTCCAGTGGTCAATCAAACCTCATATTAAAGAATTTTCTTCTAACATCCAGTCTAAATCTATCCTTTCCTAGCTTAAAACCATTGCTCCTTATCCTATCATTACCAACCCTTTTGCATAGACCTTCCTCTGCCTTCCTGTAGGCCCCCTTCAGGTGCTGCTGGAGCCTGGATTCCGGTTCTGATTTTTCCAGCCAGGCAACCTAAAAGGGAAGAAAAAGCCTTGGAAAGACCAGGAATATCCTTGCTGGCTTCCTGCTTTGACAATTGGCCTTTTGAGGCTTGTAGGTTTGTGACCTCAGGGGAATGTGAACTTGCACAGTCACCTTCCTACCTACTGCAGTTTGGCTACTGAATTTATTATGATTTTGTATTGGGGTTTTTTTTGAGAGATGGTTTAGAAACCTCTATTTCCTCTTGACCTTTTGGCTTGTGTTGCTGAAGGAGATCAGATACCTAGTCATGAGGACAATTATTAAACTGCTGTTTGGATTTGGCACACAAATGGCGATGTGTTTGTGAAAATACATTGCTGCAGCTTGTCATCAAAATGATGACTTTAAATACTTAGTTTTGATATGGGGTTGCTCAGCCTGGAATAGAGAAGGAAGGCTCTGGGGAGACCTTCTTGCAGCCTTCCAGTGTCTGAAGAGGTCCTACGGGAAATCTGGGGAGGGACTTTTTACAAGGGCTTGTAGTGATAGGACAAGGGGTAATGGATTCAAACTGGAAGAGGGGAGATTCAGATTAGAAATGAGGAAGAAGCTCTTCAATGTGAGGGTGGTGAGACACTGGCACAGGTTGCCCAGGGAAGTTGTGGATGCTCCATCATTGGAGTGTTCAAGACCAGGTTGGATGGGGCTTTTAGCAACCTGCTCTAGTGGGAGGTGTCTAGTCATCTGGAACTAGATGATCTTTAAGGTCCCTTCCATCCCAAACTGTTCTATAATATTTTTATAGATTCTATTAAAAAGCTGGTCTTGTTGCTGGGATGGCTGCAGATATTAATTTCCTTGGTCTCTGGATCAGCCTCTAAATGCTGCAGTAGAACCTAAACTCTCCCATGAGAAGCTGTAACTGGTGCCACTCGCTGCTGTGTCCAGTCCACTGCTTCTCTAGCCAATGCATGGGAAGCTCTTTCTCTGCTGGTTTGACTTCTGGTGATCTGGGATTTACTGTAAATTCGATTCAGCCTCCCTGGTGACTTGTTTGCCCTGGAGCAACAGCAGCATGAGACAGATCTGGCTGAGCAGTGAACTAGAAAGGAAAATGTTTTGCAATAGCCCTGGCACCGCTGGCAGATGGTCTGTGAGGAGGAACTGTGGGCTCAGGGAGCAGCTCTGGAAGCTCTGCCATTCTGATTTTTCAACTAGTAACAAAAGTAGACATAATCTACTTACGGGCTATAGGCCTGGGAGTGTTATCTGGTCTGCTAACTGTCCAGTGAACAGAATTATATCTCATGTAACAGAATTATATCTCATGTAACATAATTACATCTCAGGGTCCTCATTATCTATCTTGCACACAACTTATGCCACCAATTGCTTTCACTTGCAGAGGATGTGAACGGGATTTCTAATGAATGTATTTACCTTAAAAGCAAGAAGAGTGGAAGCTCCTGGCTGTCACAAAGAGCCTCTTGTCCCTCTATCCCTGTGGTTTGTTACTATATTCCTTGCACAGCCTTGGCTAAATCAAAGATGTTTGTGTATTCTTTCCTTTAAAACCATGTAAAAGGGGTTTTTTTTGACCATCTGAGAAACCATTTGTCTTACAAATGTTACACATCATTTCTCTCATAGATTTATGCTTTGAGCTAATTGTTCCAGCTCTTCCTGTGGGGCTTTACTGGCTGAAGCAACAGAGAGCAGCACACCCCTTGCTTTGCTTGAGGAAAAAGCTGTTTCCTCAAGGGAGACCTACCCATCCCTGAAGTCTGTTTACTGCTTTTCAAGGCAAGGCAGTTTCTTGATCTCAAGTCAATGATTTCAGCCCTTCTCTAATACGTCAGTGCCTTGATTCGTAGAATCATCTTGGTTGGAAGAGACCTTTAAGATCCTCAGGTTCAACTGTTAACCCAGCACTGCCAAGAAAGGCATCGCTGCCGGGCTCACGAATGCCATCCCTCACCGCAATACGCTTTTGTACGTCTGTTGATAATAAGGTAGCCTGCTGCCAGCTTTAGCTTGCCAAGGGAGGGTCACTAGCGCTTTTTCTAGGTATTCCCTGGGTGCTGTGAAAAGCTGTCACTGCCTAATGGGATGTGCACTTCCCACACTAAACCACTTAAGGACAAACTTAAAAGACAAGGTAGGGAGCACCCAGCCCAGAACCGGTGCTGGGTGTGCAGGCAGCAAGGCAGGAGCAGCAGGCAGGTCCTCTCTGGGTGTGCGGGCAGGCAGCAGAGCCATGCTTGGCCAGATGAATCCCTCGCCGGTAGGCAAATGCCTGGGGGAAAAAAAAAACCCAGCAAACTACAACCCGATGTTTTTTCTTTCCAGGACAGTTTCCAGAGGGATATTGCTCTTTGTTCAACCAGACTGAGCAGCAGAAGGCTCAAACTTTTGGAGAAGATCATAACAGGATTTAAGGTGTAACAGGAGGGAAGCTTAGAAGTCAACACTGGGGATCTAAAAGAAATCTGAAAGGCTACCACTTGCTCTGCCAAGGTGTGCAACCTACAAAAAGGAAACCTCTGATGCCAGAGGAAGATCTAGCAGATATTCAACCCGGTTTGGAGGCTTCATCTGAGAGAATTTACAAGTTGATACCAGTTTGGTCTCCTAGGATTATTTTTGCATCCACCCCTTTCCACTTACAAGGGAACGGATGGGATGTGCTACTGCAGTCAGTGCTTGCACCCTGAGGGCCTGATCCTTATCTGCACACTGGAGCACTCGCTCTCGGCAGAGGTGGGATCCCAGTCAAGGACTATGGGATCAGTGTCTGGATGCAGCAGCTGTAATTCAGCTTGACAGCTTTGCCAGGCACTGCTGCACAGCTCTGTCTGTCCACTGACATCCTGCGGTGTTACCAACTTTCTCTGAGAAAGGTCCTGTTTTGAATCCAGGGGGAAACCAACTTGCTGCATGTCAGTTTGTTTTCTCAGGAACACTGGCAATGCTGCACGTTATTGTCACTTTGCTTTCACAGAACTATACTTTACATAAGCATAGGAGATAAAACCCACATCTGAAAAAAAAAAATGCTTTCATAGATTTTTAACCATTGTTTCCTGTTGGGGTGTGATGATTTAATGTTTTAAAGTAACCGTGTCTGAGGAGCATTTGTGAATTTCCACAGTACTAAAGAAAAGTCACTGCAGTAGGTGACTCAATTTCACGTTTGAGTTGTCTAAAATGCTGTCCAAGCTAGTGGGAAAAAATAGTGGGCACTTGGTATCAGTTTTATAATTGGGTTTTTCCATATTAGAATGGGAATTTTGTGAAGACTCAATTAAAAGGAGTGTCCTCCTATTCTCCTGTCACCCATCAGCCTGAGTTGCACACGAATGCCAGCATGCTGTCATTCATACTCTTCTCTTGTTTGCTGCTCTCTGTGCAAGCACAGAAATGCCATTTCAGTGAAATTATCCGGCATACAAACTCTCTGCTTGTAAGTGGCTGTTCAGCACCTTAATTCTGTAAAAACCAGAAATTCATGCTTGTAAAGGAGGGGATAGTAAATACTGATTTCTTATTCTTTCAGAGTAAAGGTTCTGCAAGTTGCCCATGTAGGGAGACAGCTGTCAATGTGAGTACATTGCTTTTGAGAATATCATGAAACTAAACCACCTGGGTGTTGAATGTTAGCAATGCTGGATTTTTAACGCTCGTTCTTTCATTTTCAGTCATGCTTGTGTCTTCCCATTGCTGAGGTAAGTCTGTTTTTATTGTTTTGTTGTTGTTTGTATGGTTGGTTGGTTTATTTGTTCCTTTGGTTTTGTAAATTGATATTGGTGGTGGTGTTGTTTTCTTTGTTTGTTGTTTGCTTTAAGCTATTGTAGGTGTTAAGGTGCTTGTTGTTTTGTTTGTTGTTTGCTTTAAGCTATCATAGGTGTTAAAGAAGTTTGGTATTAACTGAGTTTGGTGCACTTTGGTCCTTATACAGTTTGCTTTCGGTTATGAGGAAGATTTTAATATACCAGCAGCAGTAAAACTGAACCTGATGAATAGCAGGGGGGAGGAAAGCAGAAGTCCTCCCGTTATCAGTGCAATTAGAACCAAGCCAAGGGTCAGGCAAGAGACGTCAGTGGACTTGACTTATAAAACAAAAGATACAGGTTCTTGGCTTTGAAAATCTCCGCAAGATGCTGTTTGATGGTTAGGTGAGTAAATACTGAGTGAAACTGGGTCAGAGATGCCAGGCCTCAGATGCCCAGCTCTAGGTGTATCCAGTGCTAGTTCATCTCTGTAAGCTACCTCAGGTGTGGTGAAACCCAGCATGAGCTGAAACTATACTTCAAAGAGGTTACCTTTAGGGTTTGAGGTTTTCTTAGCGATGTATCAGGAGTCTCGTATGGCATACAGGAAGCTTTGGTGATTTACACACCCCCCCAAAGTTCTTGCATCAGTTTTTAACAGAATGCAAGATACGTTGCATTTAATTATGAACTTGCTGCCACGCTCAGGAATAAAAGAATTCCTTCTTTCTGTAGAGAAAACCAAAATGCATTCTACCTTTTTCTAATGCCACCTTTGTTTAACAGCCCGGCCATGAATTGCCGTGCTTTGTGGAAGGAACTGAACAGATGCTGCAAAACAACGTATCTTCACACGAAATAGTTACAAGGCTCAAACAAAGTTTTCAGATGCAGCTGGGTAGAAAACTCTGTCAAGTAAGTCTTTGCCTTCTTTTCTATCGATTTTTGTCTATCTTCTATAAAAGAAAGGATCATATTTTTTTTTTGGCATGATGTAAACACTTGTAGCTAAGTGTTAGATTCATTTCCAATACTTTTAAATACTTGTTTTATGCAGGAGCCAGATATGACAGCTGAGATGTGTGTGATGCAAGGGAAAGCTATTAAAGTTGGTCAGGTTGGTTGGGGCTTTGAGCAACCTGCCCTAGTTGCAGATGTCTCTGCTCACTGCAAGGGGATGGACTGGATGACCTTGAAAGGTCCCTCCCAACCCAAACCAGTCTGTGAAAGCCAGAGAGTAGATGTGCAGAAGCTGCAGGCAGAAGTGTCCTTCTCTTCTGGAGCATTAGTTCTACCTAAGCTGCAGTTTCCTCAAGAATGCTTGAGCATAAAATTCTGCTGCGACCCTGCAGTACCTTTGAGCTTGTGATGATGCTCAGGAAGATTCCTGGATCCCCAGATGTCTTTTTGGAGGCAGTGAAACATCCTTTATTTACATACTGAGCACAACTGTCGTGTAATTCAATGAGATGTGGAAGATGCTGATGCTGCAGTGTCTCGAGCTCCTTTCAGCTGCCTTCAAACTTGCAGGGTGGGAATATCGTTAGAATTGCATCTCAACACTGAGCAGACCCACTGCCCTAGTCATATCCAGCTTCTCATGCTGCTCCAGCTGCCCTGTTTTCTGGGTTGAAATGGCCTGGTTTAAATGACTTCAGCTCTAACTGTATGACAGTCCAGCTGTCACCTGCTTAGTCACCATGAAAAGCCACTCACAGCTCAAGGAACGGTTCTTTAGGAATTGTTTTTGAAATCTTCCATTAGCTCTGAAGAATGTCCATTCTTAACTGCTTCATCTATAGCCTTTAATATTTATAAACTCTTTGGTAACCCAATCTTTGCTCTTTCTTTCATCACAGAGCCTGGCACGTGAGAATCGGTGCTCGTATAAGAAAAAGGGAAATGTGGAGGAATTTTTGAAGAAAATCCTGACAGCCTATCAATCAATCAACAAATCTAGAGCTTAAAAAAAGAAATTAAAAGCTTTAAAGAAAGCCCAACTCTTTGATAAGAAGGGCAAACAGAAAAGTTATTTATTGTATTTATTGCTCAACAGAAATAGCAAAGTGGAAATAACTGCTAAACCAATAAAAATATTATTTACCTGAGCACCAAAAGTATTCAGGAGTCTTCATTTTGTATGTCCTGTACTTGGTGAAAAGTTTGAACAGCCTGTTTTCAAATCAGCAGGTGTTAAAATGCTTCTGTAAAGCTCTGGTCCAACAATTGCACCCACGTGAGGCGCTACAGCAAAATGCATCTATCCACTAGAAATATCTGAGAGCTTCAAACAGAAATTATCCATTTTCTTTCTGCCTCACTTTTATTTTTTGATAATAACTTCACACCATAAGTTCCTTAGTCTTTCTTGCAAGGTGGCAGGTCTTCCTGCCCACGGCCACTTGGTTGGGGTTTTTTCTTCTAAATACTCAGTAGTAGAGAATTTATAATTAACCCTGGGTATGGTCTTGCTTTTGTCTGTTAAAATGTTCACCAGTTCTTAATAGGCTTATGGATGTGGAAGGTGGTGTGGGCAACCCGTTCTTTCTTGGGATGCATTTAACATTGGCTTTGAAGAAAATCTTTCTATAGGGCCATCAGCTCAGATGAGCTTCTCTATCACCTCTCCACTCAGCTCTATAGAAAGAAAAGAAGCAAAAAATGAGATCTGCTGGGGAAAAAAAAACCCTCTAAGGGGAGATGTTTATCTCAGCCACCTATTCCAGCCTTACTAGTAGTTTCTTAGATCTCTTCACACAAGGGAAAGTCCCAAATAGGTGAGAGAAGGTCAGATTTCATCTCTCTTGTACCTCAGAGGAACAAAAGAGCTGAGGCATTGTAACAGGGCTGGCCTTGGAGATGGAGGATCTTAAAAGATCTCCAGTGATGTCACTGCACCTTCATTGGACGAGGGTGGGTTTTTCAGACTTAGAGGAACAGACAGGGGCAAGTCATTCCCTTTTGTTTTTCAGCATATGGTGTGATATTGATGGGATAAAAGTGTTTCTAGGATTAAAAGGATGATGGCAATGCTCATCAAGTACCTCATTATTCTTAAGGTTTCCATTAATTTTGGCTTGGGGGAGAAGTCAGAATTGGATTATAAAAAAAGTGCAGCTCATATAACTGTATAAAAGGAGTTAAACTTATGCAGTATCTATCAGACCAAATGCATTTCTTCGTGTGCTTCTGCTACCTGCTTTAAATGGTATAAGATAAGGAGATAATAAAAAAAAACCAACAACCAGACTATTTCTGTGGTAACACCTACACAGGTGAAACCAAGAAATAAAACAATTATTTTGCCTTTCTCACATTTACATATCTTCCTCCATTTCCTACTCCAAGTTCAGCTCTGGCAGCTTTCTGCTAAATAACCAATTGGGGTTTTTGTGGATTCTATTGTGAGGAAAAAACCATCCCCTTTTCTGACAAAGTGGCAGAATTCTCCTGGCCTTGAACAGGAGACAAAGGCTCATTAGCATCCACAGAACACATTGAATCAGTGATGTGAGATTTCAAGTTTCCCAATATCATCTCATTGAATACTTTCAGTCTTATTAATATTTTCCAAGTCCAAGCTCTTTCAGCATTCCCCTGATGCTTTGCTTTTCCTGTCTCTGGGTGCAGCTCCCCAGTCTTGTGTCCAGTTATCATCTGCAGCAAGTGTAAAATCTGGACAATGTTGATTTAATTTTATAGATGAGCAAAGGACATCTCAGGTCTGCAGACAGGACTGCAGACAGCTTCTCTAACCTGTGTTTTCAGTAACTGCGAGGAAATTTGTCTTGCTTCCAAAATGACTTAATTAGATTTATAAAATAGATACAGTAATTGAGAAATCATGAAAAAGACACAAATTCGGTTCTACTCAACATAGGCTGGCAAGAGCCAAATGTAGGCAGATAGCTTCCAGTCAGATCACTTCTGCAAGACAGTAAAAGGAAACTCTTGCACAGAGGTCGAAAAAACAACTAAACTTACTAAACTGCAGAAGATAAACCTGCAAAATACCTACTCATCTGATGCCTTGGTTTGCAACCTGCGTGAGATAATTTATCGGTCTGTGCTTGAAGCTTTCGGTGCAGAATTGTGCAACCTGAAATCAGTGCCTCTGCTGCAGTCTGTCATGGTACATCTACACCTTGCACCTCTGAGCTGATGCAAAGTTGTTTGCTTGCACGGTGACCTCCCTCAAGCTCCTGTGATCGGAGCAGTCCTCCACCTTCTAGTGTGTCAGCCCTCTGCCTCCCCACAGGCATAGTTGGATCTTCTCTGGGGAACCTGGATGCTCTTTGAGGCTTTGCTAGCCCCAGAGCAGCCCTGTGGGAAGGGATGGATGTCTCTTGGCAGGACCAAACATCCCTCCTGCCAGCTCTGGGCCAGCCCCTGAGCAGATGTGGGACCCAGCAGATGTTCACGGGCTTCTTGTCTCTCTTGCGTTTGGATCACAATAGTATTGTGAAACTGCCAGATGAAAACAAAAGGAAACTAATCCATTGAGCTACTTAATTACTGTAGCAAGTGCCACCTTCTGTTATCTTAATTATCTTTCTCTAGCAGCTCTCAAGCAGGACTTGTCATACTGCGCTCTGATGGAGAGGATGTGGCATAGGGCAGGGGGTGCGGAGGAGGTCAAGAAGGTCAGGTAGTTGCTATACAAGATGACTTGTCTGCACAAATCAATTATATTGTGGAACAGATGTACGTTTGGGGAATTGCCAATAAATTGTGATTTTAGGATAGAGCTCTTCTTCCAGCCATTCAAACCTGCCCAGGTGTCCACAGCAGTGCTGGTTTTGAAACACGTACAGTTCCATACTTGCCTTGCTTCTAGGACTCGTATCAGGAGAAGGAGGCTCTGAACACTCTTTGGTTTAAGATTTCTGAGACAGAAACCTTTGACAGGATACAGGACGGAAGTGGCTGCTTTCTGGAAAGTAACACTATTATCTCTGCACATAGAACCTCTTTCTTCAGGAAAGTCTGTCTCACCAGAGTTAAGTGTTGGGAACGTGCAGACTTGTAGTGTTGTCTTCAGAAACCTGGCTAGGACAGCTTTATATCCTTGAGTCTCTGCTACAATACTTATCAAGGCAGATGTAGAAGAGCAGAACCAAAGCTCTCGTGCTCCAGTCTGCTATCCCTGCTTTAACTCCATGACCTGCTGCAAGATAAACCAAACCCAAGTCCTAAGGAATGTCAACAATCTAATAAGGAGCTGTCTCCAGTGATGTATAGGCGAACACTGGTTTAGGAGATATTTTTGGAGGTATTAGAACTGCCCCAGTGTATCTGGTACAGTCTTGTCTTTTTCCTGAGTGTCTTGGACCTCTGTAAGAACAAGTCTGGTATACACCATGCTACGGGGAGGAGAGGCACTGGGCTGCCATTCAAATGCTTCCCAGCCATAAATCATGCTCAGTAACTAAAAGCAGTTTTACATATTTCTATAAAACAGCCGATCTTATCTGGCTAATCCTCACAACACCCTCCTGAGGCATGTGGACAAGCCTCAATCTTCTAGTTTTACAGAAAAGTAAGGAAATGCATTTGGGGAGATGGAGAACTCATTTCTCCCCAGCTCTCTGCATTGCACAACTGTCCGAAGACTGATGGTGTTTCTTGTAGAGCTCAACACACACCGGGGCTTCACATCACCAAGACACAAATGACAGCACACATAGTACCAGGTGGAGCTACTAGGAAGGCTAAATCCAAAGAAACTACCATTTCCAGTCTGTTTGTCCCCTAGATAAGCCTAAATCTGTCCACAGCTGCTTACAGCTCCCTCCCCATTTTCTCTATTGGTCTCCCACTTTTGATTCCATCAACTAAAAAACAATCTCCAAAAGCCAGAACTAAAAAAATTCTCAGACTTTTATGTGAATCTCTCATGGAAGCAATCACAGTGATCTATAAACTACAGCACTTCAATGGACAGACATGCTGTAGTGTAAGCTGCACACCGAGCACCAGTTCAAACAGCAATGAATTGCTGTAAATCATCCTGAATGTTCACACTGTTGTTATTAGATCCATGCTAAATGTTGTCTTCTTGCTGTTGAGATACAGGATGCCCAGCAGCACGGCTCAGGCAACCAAAGAAGTGAAAGGGCTGGAAAGAGAAGGCCAAAATGATGGGCCTCAGCAGAGTGGAGTAGAGGAGGAGACTCACTTCCCTATCAGTGAGATTTTTTTTTGTTTGTTTTACTCATCTCAGAAATATCAGTGAGATTTCTTCTTATGCAAGTCAGAAACAGCATCACTGAGAAGCTTTACAAGAAAACAGATGCCCTTGATTTGTTTGTTTCGTTCATATTGCTAGCTTTCAGATTTATAACTTTCAGACTAAATATGTATTTCCCAGGGGTAATAGGTCAAGAAAAAGCCGAGGAGTAAGGGGAGTTTCCCCTGACTCCCCCCCCCAAAATTGGAATTGTAAAAGAGCAAAACAAGAGGGAAATCATGACTTAAAAGATGCAGATAATGATCAGCCTACTTGTGACTTTACAAGCAGGCTGTGGGAGAGAAGAGAGATGTTTTGTCCGACATCGACTTCAGGCAGGATATAAATCAGCCATTGAGATATAAGATTGTTCCACGGCAGCAGAAAAAGTTTCTCACTCGCATTTTGCTGTGCTTCCATACACCTGACATCATATTATGAAGTAAAACACGATAGAAAGGAAAGCCTGAAGACTTAAAGATCCCCAGTGACCACAAGGGAAGTTTCAGCAACACAGTGCAATTAGACAGAAGGGCTTTGGTGTTCACAAGGAGGGAAACGTGCAAAAATGCATTTAATCGTTACCACCTATTCAGAGGCAAGTGCTCCTGATGCCTAGTTGCTTTAGCACACCTTGGAAGGAGTAAGGAAAGAGGTATTTAGGACCCAGTCATCCCCCTCACTGGTGGCTGTTTGCAACAGCAAAAGTTATGGAATGGTTTTGGGGGATAGGGAAATGTAGGTGTTTTAAAGTATGGTCTTCCTTCTTCTTGCAAACTCTGTGATATTGATGGGTCACAGAGGACAAGATGGGAGGGTGAAGACTAATTTAATACAGTTTTCATCATTCCAATGATCCTCTTACTGATCTATGAGCTATTAAGGAAAGCTCTGTGTATCCAGTGTCTATTCTGCGTATTTCAATATAATGTCTATTTACATGGGCCATGAAGATTAGAATAGGAAAAAAAAGTGGCAGGAATCTAGGAGACTTCTTGGGTTAGGTGGGAGTTGTCAGTCAGTGTTGCTGCAGGAGATGTTCTTGCCACCCTGCACCAGCTTAGCTTTGTGTCAAACCTTGGGACAGGCTAGAAGACCAGAAGTTATTCGCAAGCAGACTGACTATCAGCAGAAGGTCTAAAAATTCTCAAGGGAAGTGGAGGTTAAAAGAGCCTGAGAAGTGCTGATATCTTTGTTACCTTCTGTTCCCAGGATGTGATCCAGGAATTAGAAAATACCCTGGGGTTTTGGAACAACCTGACCTTTTCCTGTGAAGGAATCACAGGGCAACGTGGGATGGAAAACTGTCCATCATAAAAATAATCCTTCATTTTCCATCCAATTTCCATATATCTGGGAGAGGGCGAAGAACGGGACTGTACCTGCACTGGGGGCCCTCAGTTAAGTACGTTTAGGCATATCATGAAATCCTACTTGGACAAGTTGTTAGTTGTTCTGTTGACAAAGGCCAATCCTAAGTGCATTCATTAAAGGTCTCGTTTTAATCAACACCTGGGTAAGTGCTTGTGGCAACATGTTTCATCCTTTTGAGATCTATCAATAATAAAATAAACCTGGCGTAACTAGTACTCCTTACAAGTCTTGTCTGACATGGAAAATAGACTGGATGGATTGCAATAAGTTCTTAGAAGATCTAACTCAATCATTTTCACAGTAAATGTATGATCAAAACAGAAATATCTTCAAGCAGTAGTGATCTATTCATATTCTTACTGGAAAACTTAATGGATTTTTTTGTTTGTTTGTTTTCTGTTTGTTTGTTTGTTTTTTTTTTGTTTGGGTTTTGGTTTTTTTTTATTATTATTATTTTCAGCAACTGAAATCTTAGGAAAAACTCTTATTTTTTTGAATGAAGTGTTGTGAGGAAATCTTAGCAGAATTAGTAACAAAGACTAAATGTTTTTCTGTTGCTATCCAGTTCTTCCTCCAAGTCTCTTGGAATCAACTAAACACTGCCACATGGTTCTACGGCTGGCACGCTTCTGGTCCCACTAGGAAATGAAGCTTGGTTCTCGTGTGTTTTCATTCACACTTTGGTAACTGGGTATTTGCAGTCACTCCTACCAAAAGTCCTGCTCAAGCTGGAAGACCAGTTATTGCAGATTAATCCATGAGGATGAGGGTGGCAAGAGCCCAGACTCACAGGATAACAACAGTATCCTATCACACAATCCTTTCCAAGGAGGACCATCCAGCCCAATAATTTGACTATATTTATTACAAAAAGACACGTATGCCCTAGTAGAGGGCATCTGAAAGTGTATTGAGCCACAAACCAAGTCCAGAATCGGCAACAACACACAAAACAACGTCAGTTAAAAGATACAGCCTTGAGAGGGTCTTCACCTTTCTGACAGTGTGTGCTCACATCCAGGTTGTGGTACCATGTGAGAAGACCTAACAGCATGAGACATGTTCATGACTGTACTCCTGGCTTGAGGTCTAGCCTTAGTATTTGTAATTTTCTTGGACTAATACCAGACTTTTAAGACCTTCCACATCAGATTGTGTAAACATGGCACCAAATTAAGCAAACAGAACAATGGTATGCAGGTGTGGTGCTATTAAATTAATAATTTAATAAATCAGATGTGCAGCTTATAGATAATGATATGTGTAACCTTCTCTTAGGAGTTTCAAAATCAGAAGGCCTATTATCTATCAAACCTGACAGATATCCACGTGATAGTCAGCAAGCTTAGGTTAGGAAAGCTGCCTTCTCCTATCTACAGTATCTTTCACTGCATAAACAAGAATCAGCTTAGTGGAATCCACTGTGTGCGTCTTGAAAATTGTGCATCTCTCCAGACATCTACTCCCAGATCCTGAACAAAATAGCTACCGGTTCTTCTAGGAATCAGCCCTATGGCACAGGACACCTGCTCGTTTCTCAAGGGCCCCAAATTCATTGCAGAAGATCACTGATGTGTTGGCCAAGATCCACGGCATCTCTAGCAGTGCCACCGGCCACGGTGGGGATGTTCTTCATGGTGCTGTACTTGCCTGGTAGCAGTTGTGCAAAAGGAACACTTGGAGGGAACAAAGGAACTCGCAACACAAGCAAAGGAACACTGGCACAGTGTAGCAGGTTTGAAATGCTTCCCAGCCATGGGATTAGCTAAAGGGTCACTACAATTTGCGCTCCAGGCAGCGTGGCTTAATGAATCTCTGCGAGGAACCAGACACACCCCAGGGGTGAGCTAAGGTAGTTCACTTTCACACAGGTTGCTACTGAGTCCTAGGAAACCAACCACCCTGAGTATCTACAGCCCAAATATCAACAGTTCCAGATCCAAATCAGTCAGGGGTTATCTTGTAAATTGTGCACGGGCTGTCTTCTCTAGCAGCTGGACTGGAAGAGCAGTTCCTAAATGGTGCTCAGTTTATTAGGGGCATTTATTAAGTGTTTTCTTGAAGGAACTTGCAAATCCATTAGCAGGACTGCTGGTCAATTGCTTGACCAGTTGGAATGTCGGTGTAGGAAGTTCTAAGGACAATGGTAATTCTCGGGTTAGAAAGCTCTGGATTGACAGGTTTATTTTAGAAAAATGAGCCTTGAGCAGATTCATGATGAGATTCATGCTGCTGTCACTGGCATCTGGCAGAAACTGAAAACTAATTAGTATTTGAGTCTTCTCCCTTAATGAACACCACAATACACATCCATATTCAACAGTATGAATTCTGGGACAGATCCCAAGTATGGTCAAGTCTTGGCTGGCAAAGGAGGCACTGCAAAGGTGAAAGGAGAAAGTTAAAATCAAAGGCTGCTCAAAAATACTGGTTTTTCTTGATGACCAGCAGAGTAATCCCATGTTCTGCACCTTCCGTGTACCGATACCATCAGTTAGGGTTGGTTTTGAGATTTACAGACCTGCAGTGTGGGAACAGAGCTAAGGCACAAGCCATGGCCATCCATCTCTGAGGATAAGATATATACTCATGAGTACTAGAAAGTTATTTCTAGCCCATTCTAAGACTCTTTTCTGCTGTCACACCCGTTGGGGTTATCGTTCCTTATTTCTGTCAGTGGTTTTCCTTCTTTGGTAACCAAAAGGTGCGTGTATATAAATAGATATAGATTTAGACATGCACACTTACATGTCTCACATACATTTCCCGGGGTATTCGCTTTATTAGTCCTTCGAGTTTAATATAAACAAATAAATGGGAAACACTGATGAGCGAGTTCCCTCTTGTGACCAAGCGATGCTACAGCAACGCCTGAAAGGAAACGCGAAATAGCCAGACCTTTAGAAAGCAAGGAAACAATTGGGATTTTGTTTTCTGTTCACTGACCATACGGTTTAACATACGAAAAAAATATAATTTACACCATCTGTACATAGTACAGAAAAGAATTAACAGAAACGTGTCTGTGGAAGAGATGATCACAAACGTGAATGAAAAAGGAAGATGAGGTTGCTAAAGCTAAAATAGTATTTAGTCTGTGCATGACTCCTAGGGACCATCGACAAAATCCAAAGAGGGTGAAGGCAACTGGTCAAACCCCCTTTTAGAAGTTTTATCTTCGTTTTAGTTTTCCTTCCTGGCAGAGGAACTGCAACAAACCCACTTCCTTCTCCTGCCAACCGGGTGAACAAATCTTCTCAAATCTGTGACAAAAACGGGCGCTATTGCTAAGTATGGGAGAAAAAAAGAGATAGGGACATAAGGAGAGCACGAACGATTGAAACGTAGGACTGAAGGGGAACAGAAATGGTCCTTGACCCCCTTCCACTGCTCCGAAGCAGAGTTTTGTACGTCTACACCATCCTTGACCAGAATTTTGCTTGCCTGCTCCGAAATCTTCCAAGGTAGCCTGTCTGAGCTATAACTCAGCTATAAAACTCCAAAGCTTTTTTCTAATATTAAAACTCAAAATGTTTGCTGCTACTTCAGCTATTCTCAGTTATTTCAATTATCTGTTATTTTTCTGATCAAATCAAATCTTCAGCTGCCTATTTTGGACAGCTTTAGGCCTCCAAGGTTGGTGTTTTCTGCAGCATGGTGAGTATCTCTTTGTTAGAGCAGGGAAGCAGGACCACACTTACTACAGCCAACATCTGAAAAACCATTTATTGCGTGTTCATCTCAAGAGACATTTCTCAGCCCCTAAGTGGATACAGCCATTTCCAAAGATTACATTACTCAAGTCAGTCGTGCCGTGGCATTTACCAAGCAGTTAATGACATAAAAAATTTGGATCAGAGAATTGTGTTTTGTTTTGTTTTTTTTATTGGTATGGTTTTGTTGTTTGGATTTTTTTTTCTCTTTTTCCAAAAATGACCATCTATAAATCAATACCAGAAAACAGAAGTTGAATGAGCTGTCAAATTGTTTCGAAGGCCGCTCAGCTGATATTCAATCAGAGGATCAGATAACCTGTGTTTTATGGATTAGTGAGCAAAGTAACCCATCGAAAGTGTCAGGGCACTAATACATTAATACTTTAATCGGTATTAACGGCTCTGAGCAGCCTCACCTGGCGCCTCACCCACACTTGTCCCAGGGCCTCAGGTGCCCATTTAAGCTCAGCTCTGGTCCTTCAATTCCTCCTTGAGCAATGCTGGAGAGGTGCTGGTCTGCAGCCACTGCTACCTGTGTGCCTGGCTGGGGACCTTGACCTCAGAGCTGCTTCATCACGCAGGGACTTGCCTGGTGACGTGGATGAGCCTGGCTGCCTTGCTGAACTGGGGGGTGAGACCCCTGCCCAGCTGCTGTGGTACCCTCTGGCTCCCAGCCAGCCCTTGTGATGCCCTGACCAAAAGCTCATTCAAATTTTAGTGATTGAGGAAAAAAAATTGTCTCTGATAGTTAGAAACTTACTTTTTTTTTTTAATTTAGAGATTAGAACACATTGGTTTAATGGGATTTAAGTAACATGTTGCAAGAACAGAGCATTTCTCCTCTACATAATTTATTTTCAGGTGAGTTAAAAGATATTAATATGCCTTTGTGATGGCTCCTTCCCTGGGAAGTACAAATAGCATCTGTATCAGTAATTTTCTTATAGCTATTTTACAGTTTAACAGGCCCTGTTATCAATGGTGTCTGAAAGATACAAGTTTAACACATCTATAAACCAACTGTAATAGACCATCTTACAAACTCAAACCATCAAACAAAAGGAGGAGATAACAACATACTTGGAGTTACTCTCTTTAGAGATTTGTGCTTTTTTGTTTTCTTTTTCTGGCATGATCATATTAGATTTTTACTGTATTTCTAAAAGTTTTAAGAAGGATTTGTCCATGTAAACCAATGTTTTAACCCTTTCTTCCAAAGGAAGGCATTTGCAATGGGCATGTAAATAAGCCAGTGTTTTCACTCAGTTTTATTTCAGATTCACTGTGCCTTACAGAAACTTTTACCGAGGAACTTGGGTGATTTTTATTCTTAATACAGTTTTTTTTTTTTGTTCCCTGCCTGTGCAGCAGCTGGTGTCTAGCAGAGCAGCTCACAAGCCTCCAGCAAGTGTAACATACTAACCTACTTTCTGGACACGACCTTCGTTTGCTGTTCCAGTCTGCTCGGTTAAGGTTTAAATTGTTGGAGCCGTAGTGTTTGATCACAACAGGTGAGTATTTGGGCTTTAAGTTAAGAATGGTGGCATGTCACTGTGTTTTCAGTAGAGTTTCTGAAATAAGATGGTTCTTTCTAAAGTTAAGCTTTTAAAACAAGATACAATTTAGCACACGGATACAAATGCAACTGCTTTTAGACAGCAGCTAAACTCTGAGTATTGTTCAGAATAGAAATGATTTGGGAGTGACAGAATGAGAGGGGTTGGAAGGGCCCTCTGGAGATGCTCTGGTGCCACCCCCCCTGCTCCACCCAGCAGGGTCACCCAGAGCAGGGGGCCCAGCAGCGCAGGGTCCAGG
>JANHFX010006296.1:0-14888 GCA_027560015.1 Chloroceryle amazona
GGTCAAGGTCAGCGTCAGAGGGATCAGGGACAGCAGGACCGAGGCCAGATATGGGGTGCAACATCCCCGGCCGTGACGGAGGGCCCAGGGCGTCCCCTGCCGGGTGACCCCCGTGCTGGCGGTGCTCCCTCAGCAGCTCGACCCTGCCCGCGGGGTGGAAATCGGGACCCTCCCGTGCACCGTGCGGTGGTGTGTCACCCCTTCCTCAGTGGGTACCCTCTGCCCATCCCTGCTCTCCCCCTGCACAAAGGGATGTTCCTGGCTCCCTCCCGTCCAGTGGGACCCCAACTCTGACGCTTCTCTCCCCAGCGAACACCAGCATTGACACTTGGGTTCCTGATTTCTTCCTTTTTTTCCCTGGTTTCCCTGGGAGGGACGGGGCTGAAGTGGTAGTAGCCAAGTGCTGGGGCGAGGGTGCAGCTAGGGAGAGGATTCAGTGAGGAAGCTGTTGCTGAGTTAAGAAGATAAATGAAGTTTAATTCCCCCAGATGGAGGCTCAGACCTATCCAGCCACTCAGACTTAATATAGAAACCCCCGAGGAGATTAGAGGAGATGGGGAGGGCTGGGGGAGGAAGTCAAGGGGAAGCCATGGAGCTTGAGGATCCCACGAAAAAGCAGGAAGGAAGCAAGAGAAGGAGCCCAAAACATCCATGCTTCAGAACAGTATAGCATTGATGGGATGAAAGACCAAATCTGTTTGGTACAACATCTTATCTTTGAAAATTAACAGGCGGACAAAGGTGCAAGAAACTTCATATTAGGCAGATGCAAGATTACCCACCCTTTGCTTTAGGTCTCGTCCTAATCTCTGTTAGTTAGAGATCAGTTTAAACCCTGAAGCATCAGAGTTGTTAAGTCTGTTATGTCCTGAGGGTTTGTGTGGTCTTTGTTTTGGAAATGAACTTCATTTGTTTGTCTTGCTGTTCACTTTGATAACTTTGAGTGGGATTGATGTCCATATAAATTATGCATGTTTATACAGTCCCTTTTTGAATTTTATTAAATTTGTAACACTGATACTCTGTTCAATGAGTTCCAGGCTGTAATTTTATGACACTAGGGGAAAAAAAACAGGAGAGGATCAGAATAAAAGCTATCTCTCTGCAGGAATGATGCTGAGATAAGAAAATAAGGAAAGCTATACACTTTCAGGGTGCAAGAAGAAACAAGGAAATGGTGGTGAAGTCTTTTGGATATAAGATCAGAAGAAGGGAGTTGAAGTCCATATCCTGTAAAAGCACTGCAAGTGCCTCAGGAAGAAGCTGGAAGGGGAAATCAAAGTTTTCACAGGAGGCTGTGGAAAGGACAGCTCTGGTCTCCCTCAGGGATAAGTCAAGGAGACAGAAACCTGGTTCCCTTAGAAAGGGCAGCACGTAGGTCTTGGAGTGATCCCTGAGAGGAAAGCACACTCAAGGCTGCAGCAATTAGAGATGGGGAGTAGTTCTGTTAGCGTATTTGAGATGCCAGTGGTGACTCTCGCACCCTTATCAGCCTGCCTTTGCAGAGCTGAAGGAATTGCAGTAGATGTGGGAGAAGTGCAGGGCCCATGGTAGGAATTCCCAGAGGGCTCAGGGACTTCAGTGAATTGTGAAACTGCAGTTCACAAGACAGAAAATAAACTCTGGACTCCATATTTGCCCACAAGTCACATGGGACTGCTCACTCATCAGTAAAAGATGGCAGAAAGATCATGGCCAGGGGTGGAGAAAAGCTTAGTCTGTCCTCTAAATACGGTCCAAGCAATTGTTATTTGTACAGTGTGCTGTCATCAAATACATTATTACTTCTGCTTTTCTTCTTCCTTCACTGCTCTATGTCTTCTTTCCCTGTGACTTTCTTTTCTGGCAGCACCCACGTTGGCCTCTGTAGTTTGTCGTCTCTCATATGTGCTTAGCTACGAAAAGTAATCTGTGATTAAGTAGCAGTTGGACATACTGAAGCCAAACTGATTGAAACACAGAAGTTCATACCACTGAATTTCAGGCAGATGTAAGATTCGGACAGATTTTATATTTTTAATTACAAGTTTTGGAAGATTATCTTTGCAGCCATGCAAAGGTACTTTCCACTAGGATGGAGTGGGATATTCAGTGCTGGGTGTATGGGCAGGTCATCTTGAAAATCCTACTGTAATGGTTTGAAAAAGCAAACCAGCAAGAGACTCAAGTCAGAAATACAAAACAAGAGAAATGCAATGGTACAAAGAAACACCCCGAAACAGAGTCTGCATACAGCCCGACACGGCTGGCTGGGGAGGGTGGATGGTAGCAGTCCCGGTGAGGTGATCCTGGTGAAGCAGTAGTCCCGCTGAAAGCAGCAATGCCGTGGAGGAAGGTCTGGCGCTCTCCTCCTCTGGAAGACCGGCCGCCTCTCCAGACAGGTCCGCGCCGCTCCCGAAGGCTCCGACCAGGTCCCCAAAGGCCCCGAGCAGGTCTGGAAATCCGGCGGGGCAGGGTCCTCGTGCTGACCTCCACCCCTGACCATCTCCGGGTGGCAGCACTCGGCTCCTCCCCCCTGGATGGAGCATCTCATGAACGGGTCCTGGGCAACTGCTACTGATGACTTGTTAACAGCCCATGAGCAATGACATAGAGAGTATAGAATACACAGTTTTGCTTCCAACCACATAACGATAAACTGGTCCCGGCCCCTCTAATTATGACACCTACCAACAAAGGCAATCCACTGCAAGGCCATTGAATTCTCTCTAAACAACAGAGCAAATCCCAGAGGCTTTCTCGCTAGAGAGGTTTTTACACTCTCCTCATTGGCATAGCTCCTGGTTGTCTCCCAGTAGTATACTGATAAATATGAATAGTGCTTGGCACACATTTGTTATTGCAACCTCTCTCCAGAAGGAGAAGCATTTTAGTCAAGCATCTAGAATTAAAACGTAGGGTTGAAAGATAAATGTACATCTTGATGTTCATTGATGTGGGAGAAGGGAAAATGAGTGAAGTGTACCACATACATCTGACAGCGCTCAGTTTTGGGAGGGACGGTGCTCGGGGGTTTTTTTGCCACTCTCAGACCAGCTTCTGAGATGCATCATCCTCTTACAGATGGAAAAGTTACCTTTATTGTGGAGGTCTCTGCTGTGCCAGAGGTGCACAGCTCCTACTAATGACACACCATGATTTCCTTGTCCTCATCTGAAACTTATTTTGTCTGGATTCAGCTTTAATCAGTGGTCTGTGATTGGATCCAGCATCAGAGCCATATCTGTGCCAGTGATGAGATTTTTTTGCTATTGGGAGTGTGTAGGTCTGTAAACTACCCAAGCATGCCTGGTTCAATGATGGTTGTATGTATTGTTGATAAGGACTGAGACAAAACCTTTCAGAACTCCAAAAGCCCAGGAGTCCAGTGGTAGCGAGGGCAGTTTTCCAACATTATCTGCTGAGTATACTCCACCAGAGAAGATGCTGACTAAGCCAGCACATGAATTTGGATACTCTAGACTTGTGTTGAGGTCAGATATTCCATCCTTTGTCTCATACTGCCATTATGGGAAACAATGGGGCTTCTGTCTACATAGTTTCTTACTAGGCAAAAGGAAGCAAAGGGATACAACACAGAGCACAGACTTTTCCCCTCATGTCTCTTCTCTAAGAAGCAACACATGTGCATACAGGAACAGGAATGCCAGGAATGATGTCCTGGCCAGACAGGAGAAACATTTTTTCATACTTCTCTGTACCCAGATCCCTCTAAAACTCCAGAAGAGTTGACTCAATTCATCTTGCAATTGCATTACAGTGGTATGTCACATGTGATTTGCAAGCGGTGAAATCAAGAGCCACCATTTTTATTTGTTGGCTGTTTTTTTGTTTGTTTTTCTTTTTTTACTGAAAGCTAAAAATAGATGGGAACATACTGCTCCAAATGTTCAAATATGGCCATAGCCTCCCTTTCAGGTTTTGGACATCCAGTATAAGATGACTTAAACTGGGGGGTAAACTGCACAGGTGGCACATCCAGTCTCACGTTGAAACACCGTGGTTGTAACAGATATCTAGACGACCAGTCATAGTGAAAAATAAATTCCTACAATTATTTTCAACACCTGATTTTACAATAACTCACCAAGAAAGCAGCTTGCTGCGGAAGGATATAAAGCAGGATGTTTATCAGATAACTATTTGGTAAAAGTGAGGAAGCCTTTCTCTGTGGGCAGTTAAATGAGCAGATGAACAGAATGGAGAGTGTAGGTGTGTGGCCAATGGGGTTAGCAGGATTTTCCACTGTGATTCATGGGGGTAAAAATGCCATGTCTTTGCCTTGGGGCTTGTATTCACTTGAAGGTTATTTGGGATAAAAAGACCATGTAAATTTGTAGCATTTTCCAGCGTAGTTCCATATGTGGACATACTCAGTCTAGAAACAAAAACAGTGAAGAAGTCTTCTGAGGTAGAAGTATAAAAATGGGGCCATCTATGATGAGACAGGATATTTTGCAAATTTATAATTCTTTTTATGATGACAGTGTGGAGCTCAGTTTAAGAAATTAGAAAATTGTATATTTGTAAAATTGTGCATCTTCAGATGGATTGTTCTCTCTTCAGCTAAAGCCTTAAAACTGTATGTGGCATTTAGTCAATTTCTTCCATAATCCCACTATAAATTTTTGCCAGGAATTTTTCATAGGTTCCTTCTGAAAGAAGTACATAAACTCTTCACCTTTTAAGGTCCTCTTAGTATACCAAGGTCAGTCTATATATTTTACTACCCTGATCTCAATTCCAACATGAGATATTGACTACGAGATATACTAATCTATATATGTTATATATAGGATTACATAGATGTGAGGATCTTTTTATTGAATTTAGTAACTTCTTAAATTTATGGAGAATACACGGACCATTACTTACCAGTTTTCAAATACAAATCTGATAAATGTAAAGTTCACATAAAAGCATAAAACTTTGTTTTATCAGGTTATGTTTAGTTTTACAGCAATAACAAACAAATCACAGTAATTTGTATCTTATTATAATTTAATTAGAAAACAGTAATGTTTCATGAATGTACATATTTGTTGCTTCTACTAATCACTATAATAAATAATTGTCTAACTGATAAAAAACCAAATCATTAATTACCTTGCAATATAGTGGCTGTTTACATTTATTATTTCATTTTTCATTTACAAAATGTATAGATGTGCATGGAGTGCATATTATAGTATACCATCCAAAGCCACAACTCTTCCGCATACGGTGTTTCCCTCTGGCTTAACTAGAGTGTCTTGATTAGACCTGCTTCTGATTGCACAGAGGATGGTGATTGGGAGTATTTACGAGCATTTTAATGCCTTGTACACCAGAAAAGTCTGCCACACCTACCTAGAGCAGCTTTGTCCACATGAAGGAGTGGCTCTACAGCCAGTGTACATCTGAACAGGTCAGGAAGTTTAGGCTGTCCCAAAAACTCAAGGAGCATAGTTTCCCTGCAGAGTACGTAAGGATATGACTAGGATATATATAAAGGTTAATGTAAATTTAAACTACCTTGAAATGGTAAAGGGATGATTTTATCTGATTAGGTTCTTAACTTCTGACATCATCTACGTATTTTACATCTGGGTAAAATAACTACATCTGGATAAAATAATCTGTCTCAGTTTGAGCCTTCTCAGGCTTTTGTCCTCTCCCAGTTGTCCATTAGACAATCTACAGAGACTAATTTGGGGAAAAAGCCCAGAAAAAACTCATCCTACCATTTGGTTGTATTTCATATAGGAATAACCATGCATCAGAGACATGCTACACATTTACACATATTAAATCTGAAAATGTAAACCCAAACAGAGCATCATTAATTTTCACTCTTGTCACACCAATAAATAGTTGCCATTCACCAGACTGACATTCCACCAGACTGACAGATTCACCAGACTGACAATTTAAGCTCATTACACCTTCTAAGGACTGAGAGTCTTTCTCTTCCATTGTCTCTTATACAGGGTGGCTGTGGCATAGGCAGAAAGTCAATAAACACAGGCAGTCCATTCATCTGCAAACAATAACTGTACTAGAAAGAAGGGTATCTACTGACCATATCAGATGAGAATCTTTACAGTTTTCTTCCTGTATGCTGTAAGTTCTGTCCCCCAATCTCCCTGCTTCCTACCGTATTCCAGGCTATTTTTATTATATTTCACCAGTTAACTTTATCAGGACTCATAAACCCCAGTCAAGACTAGTAGTTCTACACACAAACAAACAGATAACTTAGAAATCCTTGTTGTGCCCAAAACTGGAATAAGTAAATACTGAGAACAAAAAGGAGGATGAACAATGACATAAATAATAGTCATAGCCCTGCAGTCATGAAGCCAATATAAAACATTACATTCTTCATTGTTGTCTCACTCTTCTGCCCTCACTCATTTTCATTTTTTTAAATGACATTAGCACTTATTGACTTATAAAGTGCTCTTTCCTAATGCACCATACATTTTTATTAGTCACAGGATGACACTTTGTCAAGCATCAGCAGTATATTTATAATTAAGAATTAGTATGCATTACACTGTTAAAACAATAGGATTGTACTGGATAAACATTTAATATTCCTTTCTTCCACTTTTAGGCCAACTTTATTACTCTATTTAGAATTTAAAATAAATGTGATTAGCAGTGAGCACAATCATTCATTTGTGCCAACACTCCAAAATCAATGTTGTAGTCCCTGTGTTCAAATCCTAAAGTTTGATCCTGCAAGGTTCTTTTTGTAAATTGTACCATTTTTTACTTGTATAGCAAATAATTTTGCAGCACTTTGGCCATGGCTTAGTATGCCAGTGTGATACAAATGGCCAAGGTAAACTACAAAGATCACTCAACCTGAGTAAATTGAACCTCAAGATGGGCAGATTCATGAGCAGAATGAGCCACTTGGAAATAGACCTAGCAACATGAGTGGTAGCTTGTAAAAGCCAAACCTTACACTTGCTGTTTATGAGAAAGTTGTTGAGTTACTCTTTGTGTCAGCATTGTTTGTGGATTTATAAGTTCAGTTTTAATAACTTTATTTTTCCTCTCCTTTCATCTTCTTTGGCTACATTTTGATAAGATGGAGAAAATACTGTTTTGAGCTCAGAGTTCTTTATATTGTACCTTATACAGCTTTCAAAGAAAGAACAAAAGCACAAAGACCTAATTCAAAAAAAAATCTTAACTAAGAATGTAATTATATTGTTATACACCTCTCTCACATTTCACCATCTCATCTCAGATAGGTCAATATTTTTATTCAATTTTATTCCTGATCATTTAATCAATCAGGTTCTTCTCTTCTTGACAACAAAACTAAATGTTGCTTTAGGCACTGATAAAACTTGCTTACACCAAATATTATATAGTCAGTATTCGCAAGTGTGGGGGGTGCTGGGGAAATTATGTATTTCCCCATATATGCTACTTTTATTCTTTCTTTTGAGTTTCTGATGATGATATAAAGACAAGGGAATGATCCACAGTACTTTGAGGAGTTCAGGGCACCATCTTCGTATTTATTTTCCCATTTCAGTTTTTCTGCTCCTCTCAAAAAAAAAAAAAAAAAAGACATCAAAGATTGACTTTCATTTTTTTTCTATTTAATGCAATATGTACGCTTTTCCCATCTTCTCATCTGTTATCCTCACAGTCTGGCACATAACTCCTGCTTATAATATAATCTCCAGGGGTATTTCTTCAACTTTCCTCATCAGGTTCTCAGTATGAGAAAGAGATGGACCACAAAGAACCATCCAGATTTTACAGTGAACTCCATGCATCTTTGGACTTGCAAAGCTTATTTATAGTGAATAAAGCGGAGGGGGCATTAACTCTTTAGAAATAACAGAAGAAAAGTACTGCGATTCCTGGCTTTTTCAAATTTGCTGTTAATTCCCCTTCTGTGGGAAGGAATATACACACACACTAGAGGCAAGTGCACTATTGTTTCCTTCTGCTCCATGTGCAGAAGGAATGTGATTCTCATTAATCTCTGCTAGGGAAAAATGAAGTCTGAATGGGAGAATATTGTTCTAATTTTATCACTTCCCCCTTATGTTGATGACACTCCTGTAAGTAAAATAACAGTGAGAAGGATGAATGTATGCAACTTCATTTCCTTTACTCACTAATACCTATTAATTGTGCCCCAGTGAATTAGCTGATTCTCCATGAATCTCACCACTCACCTTACTAACAGGAAAGAGTGATACAGGATGGATTTTCAGAAGGAAGGACACTACTGGGAAGGCCATTGAAGGCAAAATGGAAGATCACAGGATCTGCTAGTTCACTCAGTCAGTGTCTTCCACCCTTTCCACAGGGAAATGCAATCATTGGAGGAAATAGCAAAAGTTTTAAGAGGTTGAATTTTTCTTTCCAATTCAAGAGGATCAAGGAGAAAACTGCAGAATGAGTACCACATACCCTGTAAGAGCCTAGTCATGTTCATGAAGTCAGTTTTTGAACAGCTTACTCTGGAAGCAACACAAACCTGTTCATCTTTGGGACCTGACACTTGTAGGCATCACATGGTCTCCCAACTTGGAAGAATGTAAAAGATGAGAGGTCTCCAGCTAACTTTAATCTAAGATGTTCCTCTTATGTCTCATTCCAGAGATCATTGAAAACTTCACTTGTCACAAACTAATTCACTGTCACAGAAACACAGAGAATACTGTAGAGTTAATTCCAGATGTCTTGGAGCTTGATAAGCCTCTAAGAAACTTTTGGAAAAATCATAAAACTTTTAAAAGATCTTTAAAATATGTTTTTCATGCTTGCCTTAACAGAGTAATAATACTTTTTAAAAATAGCAGGTAGCAAGACCCAATCAATAGACCACTCAGATACTGATAGCACCAAGATATGATTACATGGTGTAGAAATTGTGAAACCCGTAACTTTTTCAATTTTGGTCGAGAAAACACAAGAACGTTGTGTTATTGATTTCATAATCCTAACTTGAAATAATCCTACCTCCTTCTGGCCATCAGAAAAGCCCCCCCCCTTGCATAAATACAAAACTAGTGGGTCAGTGAGGTACTCATTTTATCATAAAACCATGTTTCTTTGGGCTGAAAGGTGTTTTACGCAGTATAGCAATTTCCCTTTGCTTCAGTTGAATAGGATAACCCCAAGATTCCACCAGTTCTCGAAGGGCAAGTACTATGGTATTAAGAATGATTGCTGAGGGCAACCACTGGCACATGAACAGCCCAGACTGTTAATGTATGGGGTTTGGGATACTGTTTCATAGAGAGCACAAAACCAAATGCACTCTTGAACAGTCAAGGAGAAGATCCTATGGGCTAGGAAAAGTCATCATCCAGCTTTAGTTTTATTCCTAATGACTATGTTGTGGATTCATATTTCATATCCTAACTGTTTTGGCAGGTTGAAAAACACTAAAATGAGGATTCTGCTGGTCTATAATGCTGTTTCAGAATATAAGAGTATGATTCTGTTAATGCATTTATAACTCTGAAGGTGGCTGATGATTTCTGTGCAGGGCAGGTGTACACACACATGACGGGTGATATCCATGCTAGTGTATTGAAAGCTACCTCTAGTACTGGTTAGTTGTCATGTCTTCTGGCCTATTTATGCATCTCAAGTCCCGTTGACCAAGGCCACATGTTTTCCAGCACAGCTGTCTAATGCCAAGGATCAATTTTGATGCATGCATTTACATTCAGTGATCATGCCTTTGGGTGGGCAGCATACAGGACAGTGTGCAACTGCCCCCCTAACCATCTTGAGCTCATTTTCCCCAAATTAACACCCCAGTTTTAATGCTGAACATCTCGTCCTTCGCTTTTTTGTTACCCACTGCTGAGAAACATGGCATCCCAAGTGCATGGGTGAAGTTGTTGTGAGGGAGTGGTTATGTACTCAAAGCTACCTAGGAAATTCCTGGAGAAGACCATACAGTCTTCTCCCACTATCAATATACTGCCCATCCCTGTCCTGTGCAGCAGAGCATGATGCCACTGAGTGCTGCATTATTAATGCAGTTGACGTACTGGGCTTGATCCAAATCTGTTTAAATCAACAAAAAGACTTTTAGTAACTTTGGTAGGCTTTTCATTTGTCCAGTTAATGTTGAAGGATTTAGGCATAATTTACACCACCTCTTTGCCTGGGGCTACATGAAGTTGTATCTACTCTGTTCCTGTTGCAGTTGAACTCCCGGCAGAAAGGGGCAGCTGCTATAGTTGGGAAACTTCCCTTCATATGTTTTGAACTATGCACATATGCAGATGTGCACACACCTGCAGGGCTATGATCTTATTTGCATCATGGAGATGTGGTGAGATGGCTTCTATGACTGGAGTGTTGGAATGGAAAGATACAGACTCTTTAGAAAAGACAGGCAGGGGAGAAGAGAAATTGTTGCCCTCTGCGTCAGTGACTAGCTTGAGTGGATGGAGCTCCACCTGGGGATGTATGAGGAGCCAACCAAGAGCTCTGGTATGGATTAAAGGGACAGCAGGGACAGATGACATTATAGTGGGTGTCTTCTATAGGCCACCTGACCAGGAAGACTGAGCAGATGAGGCTTTAGACAGATAGAAGCAGCCTCACATTCACAAGCCCTGGTCCTCATGGATCAGGGTTGAGTGGTTCAGCCACCCTGGTATCTGTTGGGCGGCCAACACAGCAGGGGATAAGCAATCCAGGAGGTGCCTGAAATGCATTGATGATAAATTTGTGAATCTCCAGTCCAAGATGAGCTGGACAGGAGGGGCATCACGTCAGGTAGAGATCAAAGTATAAACTTTAGCCTTACCTCCTGTGTTTCCTTGTTCTGGGAAAGCTCATTTCTCTGCCCTATGTAGTTTCCACCCCCCATTTGCCATCAGCCAGTGGCTGGCTTCCACAGGAATGAGAGGAACTTATTTTTCTCCACTCTACTGCTACCCATTTCCTTATGTGGTATAGGGAGAATGAAAATCTTTTTATTTCCTTTGCCCACTACATTGGAGCAGTACCAAATTAGTTCTCAGACAGTGTGTCACACCAACAAATAAATAAACCCCAATGATCCCCTACAGCTTTCACGGGCCTGCACTGTAGCATTTGATTTCTGAGGCTCCCTCTATAGCTAATTGAAAAGATCTGTTTACGTTTTGTTTCTAAGTGCATGACATGGCATACAAACTGTCTTTTGTGTGTATAACATGAGCAAGGAACTTAAATGCTTGTCTCATCGCTAGGCATTCATAAGTGTTTAAAGAGAAATACAGTCTCTGATCCCAAGCCCCCAGTGCATGGTTATGTTTCTGAGTCCCTTTTTTTGTTTGAAAACCTTCATGCTTATAAGAAAACAGTTGGACAATTTATTTTTTTTAATGTCTAAAACTATTTTGCTTTTTGTTTTTCTAGAGTTCATGAACAATGGACTTGCAAATAGTAAGAAAAGTGATTGCAGCATGTGCTTATAACCAGCAGTGGAGTACACACATATAGAAGGATTGTCACAGCCATAGTGACACCAAGTCTTTTTCACTTAAAAGTGACAAATCTGCCAGTGGGGTTCAGATGTCCATGTTATCACAACTGCTTCAAAGTTAGGGGCCTGACTGCAGAACAGCTTACTTTTGTGTGGGTGTGTTTGGATGTAAGCTCTGAAATTTCTGATGAGGTTTCTGGGCTGTAGCAGTGAGTGGTGCTGCTGTGCAGCTGTAAGCCACAGTCTGAAAGCTAGAGCATCCTGGGGAGACCAGAGGAAGCAGGGCACTGCAGACATCCTCTTCCTACTATGGCTTTTCTGCTGTGCTGCACAGTGAAAATAGTTGTTATTTAAGAATTAAAGTCTGCATCAAGTCAGTATCAATTTAATAGTGAAAGGAAAGGTTACAATATTGGTTTTCAGAAGTAAGTATTGATGTAATACCTCTGAAAGTGAAGATGAATTCATGTCAGGCTCTTGATTATGTGACACATGGGTATCATGCAATAAATTTGGTTCCTTGAGATCTTGATGAACTGACAGGCTATGGGAGAGGGAAACACACAGTTTATTGGGCAGGAAGGTTAAAAGAGTGAGCCTGGAATAACTGAATTTTTTTGCATGTAAAGAAGACAGGTTTAGATTGGATCTCTTAACAGAAAATGCCATGGCTTACTCCTGGGCTTGGTACAGGAATAGAAATAAATCAAAGAAAAATTATTCCCAGAAAGCTACAGAGCAGTCCTCTTGAAGAAAGAGACCTAAGTATGAACACTGGCAAAACAGGGTTCAATACATTTTAAATTGGCTTAATTCAAGAAGCAGCGTGATGCCTCACAGATATAATACAATTGATGCAAGCTTCTATTATTTGTGTTATAAAGTGCATCTGGAAACCTGTAAAGAGCTGACAAATTTGTATGGGCTTAAGTTTGTCTTTTGAAAATATTTTTTTTTTTTTTACTTTCTAAAGGTAGCCAAACCAAGAACAAACATACATATATTTTCTCTGTGTAAAATATAAAGGCAGAACAATTTGTAACATTAAATATCATGTTAAAATACTTTTCATTAATAGGAAGACTCAACTATTGTCTTTCACCTGGATGAGGTGAGAAAAAAAAAAGCGTGAAAGATTTTAAGGAAGGGTTTAGAAAACACAAACAAAACCAATGCTAGAATCTTATTTCATGAGTAGGCTCTTTGTCTCTACTCAACATGCTGCTGGGGACAGACCCTTGCTCACTGCAGGAGGCTGTGTTTTTCTGAACCTGATGCAGTCTCCAGGGAGCTGTCCTGACTTAAAGTGACAGATGATCTGACCTAATATATTACAAAATATAATATGGTTGATGTAAAGAGGTCCTTTTTGGCCATCTGTCTGTTCAGAAGCAGTGATGTTGACATCAGAAGAGGTGGCTGCAAAACAAAGACATTGGTGGCATTAATTTGTATGGCAGGTCCAAGTGAAGCTGTAAGTTTAGAGTTAGCAAAAAATGTCTCCGTAACTTCTCTTTGGATTTCCTGTGCTTAGTGGTTATGAGATTTGACTCTTTTATGTGGAGAGTCCTTTTGTGAAAAATAAATAAATAAATAATATAAATTACTGTCACTTAGTATCTAGAATACTGACAAATAGCCCAGTTCATTCCACTTAATTTAGTTATTTTTATGCATTTTATCACTGCTATGTCTTGAGCCTAATTCTGAACTAAAAAACGGTAGTATAAATCCACAATAGCTCTGCTGACATGGGTAGAGATGGATAGATTGCTCTGAGTGTAAGCTGTTATAATTTAGTTTTTCATACTGTGTTAAGGTCAGTATTTACTTCCTTCTCCAAAGAGGTCATTTATTTCTTTTTTGATAGAACTCATCACTTATTAGACCATAAATGTGAAGTAGGCTGTTGTTCAATATAGTTAGAGCAACAATTTGCCTGGGTTTTCTTGTTCTGTCTGCAAATTTTGTCTGGATAGAATTTAAGAACTTTTGCACATTTTCTAGGATTTCTGGATATTAGTCCTAATGCAGTAGCAGGTCTGATTATGGTGATTAAGTATCCATATCCCATTGAGTACACATTCTCTTTACACAAGCAGAACAGACACTACATAATGCACACACAGATGTGTTTCTAAAAGGAAAACCTGGATAAAAAACTCAGCAGTACTGCTCAAAGCCCCATCCAGCCTGGCCTTGAACACTCCCAGAGATGAGGCATCCACAACTTGTGTGAGCAACCTGTTCCTATGTCTCACCATCTTCACAGTGAACAATTTTTTCCTTTTATCTAATCTAAATCTACCCTCTTTCAGTTTAAAGCCATTACCCCTCGTTCTATCACTACATGCCCTGATAAAGAGTCTTCTCCCATCTTTCCTGTAGGCCCCCTTTAAGTACTGGAAGGTGACTATAATGGTGTCCCCAGAGCCTTCTCTTCTCCAAGTTAAACAACACGAACTCTTTCAACCTGTCTTCATAGACGTGCTCCAGCCCACTGGTCATCTTCGTCTTCCTGCTCTGGACCTGCTCAAGAAGGTCCATGACCTTCTTATGTTGTGGGCCCTAGAGCTGAACACAGTACTCCAGGTGGGTTCTCACCAAAATGGAGTAGAGGAAAATCACCTCCTTTGACCTGCTGGCCACACTTCTGATGCAGCACAGGACATGATTGGCTTTCAGCCCTGCAAGTGCACATTGCTGAATCATACTCAGTTTTTCATCCACTGATCACCCAGCCTGTATTTGTGCTTGAGATTGCCCCAGCCCAGGTGCAGGACCTTGCACTTGGACTTGTTGAACTTTCTGAGGTTTGCACAGGTTCACCTTTCAGGATCTCAAGGTCCATCTGGATGGCATCCCTTCCCTCCAGCTTGTTGACTGCAGCACACAGCTTGGTGTCACTGACTAACTTGCTGAGTTAGGATGTTGTTGGCCTTCTTGGCCACCTGGACACACTGCTGGCTCATGTTCAGCTGGCTGTCCACCAGCATCTTCAGGTCCCTTTCTGCCAGGCAGCTCTCCAGCCACTCCTCCCCAAGCCTGTAGTGTTGCCTTTGTGACCAAAGTGTATGACCCAGCACTTGGCCTTGTTAAACCTCATCCTACTGACCTCAGCCCATCACTCGAGTCTGCCCAAATCCCTCTGAAGAGCCTTCCTCAAGCAGATTGACACTCCCACTTAATTTTGTGTCATCTGTAAATGTATTGAGAGTGCATTTGATCCCCTCATCCAGGTTATCAGTAAAGATATTAAACAGGACTGGTCACAAAACTGAGCCCTGAGGGACATTGCTTGTGACTGGTCATCAACTGCACTTAACTCCATTCACCACCACTCTCTGGGCCCAGCCATCCAGCCAGTTTCTAACCCAGCAAAGAGTCCACCTGTCCAAGCCATGAGCCGCCAGCTTCTCCAGCAGAATGC
>JANHFX010006296.1:14988-36724 GCA_027560015.1 Chloroceryle amazona
CCTGCCCTGCATGAACCCATGTTGGCTGGGCCTGATCCCTCTGTTGTCCTGCACTTGCTGCATGATCACCCCCAAGATGAACTGTTCCATAATCTTCCCCGGAACTGAGGTCAGGCTGACAGGCCTGTAGTTCCCTGGATCCTCCTTCCTGCCCTTCTTGTAGATGGGTGTCATGTTGGCAAGTCTCCAGTGATCCAGGACCTCCCCAGTTGACCAGCATTGCTGATAAATGATGGAGAGAGTCTTGGCAAGTTCTTTTGACAGCTCCCCTTTGACAGATCCCATCTGGGTCCATAGACTTGTGTGTGTCCAGTTGTCTTAGCAGGTCTTTCACTACTGTTTCCTGAATTGTGAAGGGATTATTCTGATCTCCACCCCTATGTTTCAACTCAGGGGACTGAAAAACCATGAAGATAATTGGTCTGACTATTAAAGACTGAGGCCAAGAAGGCATTAAGTACCTCAGCCTTTTCCTCATCCTTGGTAACAATGTTCACCCTCACATCCAATAAAGGGTGGAGATTCTCCCTGGTTCTTTTTTGTTGTTTATATATTTGTAAAAACACTTTATTATTTCTTGCAGCAGTGACCAGGCAGAGTTCTAGCTGAGCTTTTGCCCCTCTAATGTTCTTTCTACACAACCAAACTAAATCCCTATACTCTTCCTGAGTAGCCTGCCCCTTCTTCCAAAGGTGGTAGACTCTCGCCTTTCTCCTAAGTCCCAGCAATAGCTCCCTGTTCAGACAGGGAACCTGTGAATTGGAGTGCTCTCTCTGGCACCTGTACAGCTGGACATGCCTCTACTCACTCTGCCTTTACTCATAGGGCAAGATGACAACAAAGTACTGAAAAATTAACCTTCTCCCATTCCCTGACAAGATGAGAGGCTAGCTGGGGTATCTGCAGTAACTGTCAATTCCATTTGCTTTTCAGCATGTTCCAGGATAACAGTCTTATTTTCTCCTTGGCTACCAGAATCAATAAGCTACTAATGAAAATCAAAATAAGGTCCTGACCTGTGATTTCATTCTGTGGCAGTGCAAAGGTTACAAGTGAGCACCTGAAGGAAAAAGGCATAAGATCCTAGGGGAAATGTAGGGTCTCCTTTGCGCCAGAGAGTTTGTACTAGCTTATTGGCTGTAGCAGACAGTGAAACGCAACAGAGTGTAGCATATGGAGACAGATTGTGCTTTTCTATCAGTAAATTCAGGCAGGAAGCTAAAGAGCAAAGTATTGAGAGAGAGCACATGTTGTTTGTGCTGTGGATTAAGCCTGGTGCAAATCCCACTGCAGCATGGGGGGAAGAACACTAGAGCACTAGAGCAGTCTGGAAATCTGTTTGATGGCTGCCCTGCACCTCTTTGCTAGGGTCAGACTAGAGAGACGTGAGACACACGACAGTAGGACAGTGTAGTTTGGGAAGGGCTGTTAGCCTGTCTTTTGGTTTTGGTTTGTTGTTGTTGGGGGGGGTTGTTTCTTTGTTTGGTTTTGTTTTGGTTGTGTTGTTGTTGTGTTTGTTTGTTTGTTGTTGTTTTTTTTACTACAAGAGTAATACCAGTTTCTGTCAGCATCGAGGCTGCTATCTTAAACATAGCACAGATCTGTCTGACAGTCACTGACAACCTTATCTTGCTGCTTTTGTTCATGTCAGTCATTTCCTTAGTGAATCCAGCTGAAACAAGTGGCTCCTCCAGATGAAAACCATAACATAAGGTGAAATTCCAAATATTTAATTATGAAAATGGAGCCGGATGAGACTAATTTACCATATAAGACATTATTGCTGAGCTTCTAAGCTTAGCAAGATTAGTGTCAGCTCTGGATCCAGCATAAGGGAGCAGAGTTTGTCTGGAGTGTGAGTACTTTTCACCTCAAGAAAACCTCCAGAAAATCAGACACAGTGAAGGGAAATTATGGTCTTAAAGAGCTGACACATTAGATATCAGTGCTCTGAGACAGATCACAGAATCACGAACGGTAGGGATTGGAAGGGACCTCTGGAAATTGTCTAGTCCAACCCCCCCGCCAAAGCAGGATTACCTAAATCAGGTTGCACAAGAGCATGTCCAGGTGGGGTGCATCCAGATGAGTGACACAGTTAAAACTACAGCAGCCTGGAACATGCGAGTGTAGCAAAAGTTCCTAGTACTTTCTTGAGAGCATTTAGAAAAAAATGGTAGGCTAGAGTAAGAGTTTTATGCTACCTCCCCTGGACCTGGGTAGAAGCCTTATACATTGGCTTATTAAATGTCACAGTGAACAGAACAAAAACTGTTTTGATTCCTGTTTGCACTGTGGCAGAAATAACGATATATTTATGCTTAACATTGTACAGATGTATAGTCTGCTTCCATTCCTGCTTTGAAAAGCTTTGCAAAATGCAGAAAATGTCCAATATGAAATAATATTGAGCAGATGGAGAGACGCTCTGGAGTTTATTCTTCTCTCTAGTAGTTACTCAGTTTTCTTTCAAAGACCTGCCTCGGATCCATTCTCAAATTCCAAAGTCAGGTAGATGAATTAGTGTAGGATAAAAATTTCCTGCATTCTTTAGTTTAAAAAGTCCAGCTCACCCCTGGGAAAATATTAATTTTGAGAAAATATTTCCATTTTCAAAAAAAACCCACAACATTTTGAAACTAACTGAAGTGCTTAATTTCAAATTATCAGTGCTTAGTTTCAAATTGCTGTTTTAACTTATATTGTCATTTAAATATCTCTGTGCAAGGAAATATCAATTTAAAGTAGAATGTCTCAGTTCAAAGTGGCATTTCTGGAGGAAGGCTGGTAGCCAATAAAGGGAAAGCATACCCTTCAAAGGACAGATTTATCAGCAACAGTCTAAAATTTGACAGTATTGTTGCAAACCTTGGAATACTTCTGTAGCAAAAAGAGACAGGACTGCAAGTTTTAAGCAAATGATTTATTTGAATTCACAGGTTTAACTGTAAGGCCCCAGCAAGCCACCTATTTGAAGTCTAATACACCACTAATGCAGGTTTTTATGGATACAGTGGAAGAATGCACTATTACAACTTAAAAGCTAGAGTACACTATAACAAATCAGAAAGTGTGCTAAATATTATAGATCTGCTAGTTAATTACCCATGTTTGCAAACTTACAGCATGCTAAATATAAGCTCACCACTCCAGGTAAGGGCTCTCGATCTTAGAAAAGTCACCTTGGCCGATGTCCTGAACAATTAGGACGGGTCTTCAAATAGATGAATGTTGTAGAGTCAGCTCTCAAAATCTAAGCTAAACCTTAGCACTTTTATCCCCTGGTTTACTGACTGATACACACTGAAGAGTGCCACTGTAAGCATTTGGGTTAAAAGAAGCATTTGACTGTAGCTTGGTGGAATGGCTGTACTGCCTGGAAAGCTGACACAACAGTGCTCCAGTTCATGATCCTCATCCTATGCCTGTTCTTTTTCCTGTGTTGTTTAAAACTGACTGGCTAACTATTTTAATCCTTGAGGTCCCTTCTAACCTGTGATTCTGTGATGATTCTGTGATAGTAAGCCTTTCAAATCTGCTTTGCAGCAAAGGCAGTGAAGGCTAGAGAAGACCATACTAGTTAAAAACCCCTAAATTTTCCCTGGGTTGTTTTGCTAGCAAGAATGGAGGAAGCAAGACATGGAAAAGAAGGATGGATTGGAAAGCGAGTGTGGTGGAAAATGATATCTCATTTTACTAACATCCAGATAGCTATCTGAGTGCTGGAAAGACAAAATAAATTCTTCAGGCTTGTGTGGTACTTACATCCAATGACTGTGGTAGGAGTAAGAAAGAGGTAGTTCTAATACTTGTATGGCATCCACAGCAGTACAGTATCTTATTTACTTTGTAGTAGATTACAGATGTGAGACTTCTAGCTACACAGTACAAGGAAAATTAAATCTTTGCCCAACGTGCTTAGATAGAACTTGCAGAAAGTAACATAAACAAAATGTCTTATTAATTTCTTCCTTACTTATTTGCTCCTAATGATCTGCGAGTGCTTTTGAAGAGGCTTATGATTTTGGAGCACAATAAATATGAAATCAATGGCCAATATATCCAACATTTGAAAACAATTCTTTATCCTATAAAACTTTATTTCCTATGGTACCTCGCACCAACTATATCCCAACAGGTTATGTGTATTGAAAGAATACAATTACAGAGATAAATAATAAATAGGAAAGGGAGAGTGCAATTAAAGAGATACAGGAAATGGGAAAAACATAACTAATATACTACAGAGAAAATGTTTCTCTCACTTGGCTTTGTAAAAGGTTATCAGTGCATAATGATTAACTCGGTTTGATCCTGTTGGAAGTGTTAAAAACCCCGACATACTCAATTTTCAAAGACAACAGTCAACAGCAGTTTAACAGGTGCCACACTGGAGATATGTTAATGTTTAAAGGGTATCAAATCAGGCCCATAAAAGCTAATGGAAGTCCTTTGCTTTCACTGTGTATTGGATCAGGCTTGAGTGTACTTATTAAACCAGTAATATACATCTGGGTTTTTTTTCATACAGGACCCTACATTAAAAGAAAAATCTCCAAGACACCTTTTTCAACAATGACAACAAATGACTACAGGAAGAGAAAAAACTCTTTTAACTGTGTAAATGATGCCTTTACAACACTTTTTTACTCAGGTGTCATTTCATGAGATATTTATAAGAAAATATGTTTTCCAGACTGTAAAATAAACTCAGTGAGAAAAAAAATGGAATCTTTTAGGTTCTCCTGAAATGAAAAATGCAGTAATTGAGGTAGTTGACTAATTGATGTATTACTTCCATTAAGCTTTTTTTTTTCTTTTGATAGTGAAGTTCAAGTCCCCCATACAATGGGAAAAGAACAATCTGTTTTGCTGAAAAACAACAGACAAAATACTTGCACAGAGAGAAGCCAGAGCAGAATACATAATAAAAACAAATAGTAAAAATACTATCCCTAAACACAAATATTTTAGCTTCAAAATCTACTTTACAAAGGCTTGGGATAGACTCTGTTTTCTGAAAGAGCAGGTATGTCTACAGATACTTAAAAGAAAATTACAATAATACCGCCTTATTTTTTTTTAATGTGTTATGCTGGTTTCACAGACAATCAATAATGGTCTTCAAATATTTATGAATGTACTAGTTTTAAACACTTTTTTAAAATAAAATCAGAAAAATACTATTTTACAGGATTGGACTAAACTCATTCAGAAAATGATGCCTGAAAGAATGATTTCTGTCTTTGATTATACTTTGATAGTAAAAGCGATGGAAAGAAAAAAAGTTATTAAAAATAAAGTACAGTGTTAACAAAAAAAAAAAAAAAGGTTGCAGACAACACCAGAGCAAATTTAATCTGAAAACCAGAACATTAATAATCAGCCAAGGAGTAAATGACTAAGTAAGTCCTCCAAAAGGACTAATCATGGGGCAAGAATAAAGTTGTTTCCAGAGGCAGCTGGTCTGGGACTCGATGAGATAGTCTCCCACAGGAAACCAGACCTAGTGTCCAGTAAAGACTCTTCCCACAAGACAATCTTCATTCCATTCCTGTCTCAGCCATAAAAGAAGGGCTGGAAGGAGGATCAGGGGAACTACAGACCTGTCAGTCTGACCTCAGTGCCAGGGAAGGTCATGGAGGAGATTGTCTTGAGTGCTGTCACAAGGCATCTACAGGACAAACAGGTCATCAGGCCCAGCTGGCCCATGGGTTTATGAAAGGCAAACCTCATCTCTCAAGGTGACCTGTTTAGCAGATGAGGGAAAGGCTGTGGATGTTGTCTACCTGGACTTCCATAAAGCCTTTGCCAATGTTTCCCACAGCATTCTCCTGGAGAAACTGGATGCATATGGCTTGGATGAGCATATGTTTTGCTGGGTAAATAACTGGCTGGATGGCTGGGCGCAAAGAGTGGTCGTGAATGGAGTTAAATCCAGATGGCAGACAGTCACAAGTGGTATTCCCTAGGTTTCATTATTTGGACCTTTTCTGTTTAATATCCTCATCAAAGGCCTGGATGAGGGGATCAAGGGCAGGCTTAGTAAGTTTGCAGACAACATCAAGCTGGGTGGATGTGTTGATCTGCTTGAAGGTTGGGGGGCTCTGCAGAGGGGCACGGAGAGGCTGGATCAGTGGATCAATGCCAAAGGTATGAGGTTCAACAAGGCCAAGTGCTGCGTTCTGCACTTGTATCACAACAACCCCAGGCAATATGACAGGCCTGGGGAAGAGTGGCTGGAAAACTACATGGCAGAAAAGGACCTGAGGGTGCTAGTCAACAGGCAGCTGAATATGAGCCAGCAGTGTGTCCAGGTGGCCAAGAAAGCCAACAGCATCCTGGCTTCTATGATAAGTGTGGCCAGCAGGCCTAGGGAAGTGATTGTCCCTCTGTACTTGGTACTAATGAGGCCACAACTCAAATACTGTGTTCAGTTTTGGTCCCCTCAATACAAGAAAGACATTGATGTTCTGCAGCATGTCCAGGGAAAGCCAACAAAGTTGGTGAGGGGTCTAGAGCACAAGTCTTATGAAGAGAAGCTGAGGGAACTGGTGTTGTTTAGCCTGGAGAGAAGGATGCTCAGAGGAGACCTTCTTGCTCTCTACAACTACCTGAAAGGAGGTTGTAGCAAGGTGGAGGTTGGTCTGTTTTCCCAAGTAATAAGCAATAGGACAAGAGAAAATAGCATCAGTTGCTGCAGGGGAGGTTTAGGTTGGATACTGGGAAAAAAAAAAATTCACCGAAAGGGTTGTTAAGCATTGGAACAGGCTGCCCAGGGATGCGGTGGAGTCACCATCCCTGGAGATATTTAAAAGATATATAGATGTGACACTTAGAAACATGGTTTAGTGGTAGATTTGTCAGTGAGAGGTTAATCATTGGAGTTGATGATTTTAAAGGCCTTTTTCCCAACTTAAATCATTGATGATCTTTCAGAAGCTCATTTCTTCCTTCAGTTTCCTGAATATCCTTCTGCTGTCCCAGATTTACTCCTTTCTAACTTTGAGGTCAGTACCTAAACCACTTTCTCAACTCCATTCTCCTCACTACACAGCAAATCTGCCCTTAGTACACACGGTGCAGCCAAAGACTATAGTCTCTCTTTCTCCCCAAGCCTGCTAGGAAGTCTTCATAAGATGTGGTGTAAGTAAGAGTATGAACTCAAAGAACTCCAAATTTTGGCAGCAGCTGCTGAGGCCATGCTGAAAATAGGAAAGACAAGCTTTGTTGGTCTATTTTATTTTAACACTGAAATAGCCATAGAAGTTCTTGGGTAGTTATTTTGGATTATCTGTATTTATCTGCTTATCTGGATTTAAACAGTCTCCCAACCAGCAAAAAGAGATTGCGATTTATGAGAAAAATTAACTAGAGAAGACACACCCCACTCTTCATTTTAGCTTTACCAAATACAGGGCTGTGAAAACAGAGGTTTCCCTTCCCACTAAAACGCTACTCTAAAGAATTTTTCTCAAGCTCTAGCTGAGCAGATGCTTGGAAGGAGAACCATTCCAAAGGATGTCATAATGAAGACTCTTGAAGATAACCTTCTTTCTAGTAATCTAAATTTTATTCCTACATCTCTTCATAAACTTCTACCATGATGGACCTTAAAGTGTAACATGTAAAGTGAGCATGTAAAGCAAATACAGTAACCTTCTTCCTATCCCTTGATACTGGTTCTGGTAGTCTTTAGCCTAACATGGAAAGGCATAATCAGATCCATTATCTGAGTAAACCTGTACAAATTAAATGGGGAGAAACCCACATATTTGTAACAATGAGAGCAGTTAACAGAATAGCACACCTAGGGTCATAGTGGGTTTTGCAGTCTTTCACTGAAGGCTGAGTAGCTTTCTAGAAACTATGCTACTCTAGGCATACAAACAACCATTCAACAACTCTAGAGACCTTTCTGAATACATAGATTAGCAACTGTGTGGCCTTTATATATGGTCTGTATTGTAAAGGATGTCAGATATTTTTACGGTTCTTTGCATTATTTAAAAAGAAAAAAAAAAGAAAGAAAAAAGAAAAAGAACCTATTAAGCCATTTTCTCAGCAATATTCTCACTGCAAAACTATCAAAATTCATGTTTTCACTGTAAGTGTATTTATGTATTGTATTAACGCATGGGCTCCAAAATTTAGCTACCTAGGTATCACAGAAAGGGAATTCCAGGGCACTGTGCTAGCTGTAGAGTCAGTAGATACAACAGCTTTTACATCATGCATCCAGCACTGTCATCTCTCCTGAAGCAGAAGCAGCAGGTCTTGGCTATGGGTAGAATATAAAAAAGATACTGATACTCAGGCAACTAAGTCTTCATATCTTCCGTGAAAGTATTAATAAGCAGATCATTCTACCCTACCCTAAGCAGAGTAATTTGTATGCATGTGGGGATCTGTGTATTAGATCTTATACATGTTTAGAGAGGGAAGAGCTGGCAGTTTGAAAGCAAAAGCCTTCCTTAAAAAGGCAGTTCCCTAAAAGAAATAAAAATCCCCAAACACTATTAATAACCAGATGTGACCAGCTTTGAAAAGAACCCTTGTGTTGTGAGCTGTGCAGAATCACGTTACAGCCCGAGAAGTATCAGCTCCTAAGCTGATTTGTTCATTCATGTCCTATATTGTACAGTTAAGACATTTACAACTTGCTTGACTTGAATCTTTGAAGAAAGTCCAGCTTGTAACAATAAATTCCTACTGAAATCTAAATTATTAAATGTATTTTGGTATATTGTTTACTATGCAGTACTATTTCAAGCATCAGCATACAGTTGAATAAAGCATTTATATTTAATAAAACTATTTTAAAGTCGATAAACTTGTAGTTGAAAGAACTACCATTTAAGCAGAAGACTTCAATCTCTAGCTTTGTGAGACATCTAGTGGAAAAAAAAGGCTATTGTCATGGCTAATCTCGTTACTCAAAACACACACCCATGCAAGTAGATAGACAATTCTACAAACACAACAACATGAGGCAGAATTGTGAGAAGCACAAGGGTTCTTGCATCTGAGTGCCTGGGAAAAAAAAAAAACCACAAACCATGTGCTATTTTGAGTGCGTTTCCCAGTACGCAAGCTCTTCCTGCTCTTCCATTGCCCTCTGGCAGCGCGGGTGCAGGAAAAGAGGTATTCCCTCTGCTGACTGTGATCTTGCATGTTGCTACATGGTAAAAACAGTGATGAAGGTAGAACATCCCAGGTATCAGCGTGGGCTGACAACTTCAGCATGTTGCCAGGGTTTATACAGCCTGTACTCTGCGCTAACCTTTTCCTCTTTGTTACCATTGCTACTTTTCTAGCCTGAAGTATGTATGGTCACATACATACAGTAGGTCACACTATAGACTTACTAAGTTCAGCATTCCACTCCAGATATAGTGCCTAAGGAGTTACAGGCCTTTCCAGAGTATCTTCCCAGCCTTCAGCAGTTTCCGGCTCAGAAACTACTCTGCCAGAAACTACCTTTGTGTTAAACAACATTTTCTTCCATTCAAGTAATTAATCATATATTTAAATCCATGATAACTTCTGGCATTCACAAACCCATACTAGTGTTTTCCATGCTTCAGTACCTATGATGAAATACTTCCTCTTGACTTCAAGTCTGGCACCATCCTTGTTTCATTTAATGATTTAAGGTCTCCCAGTTCCACTATAATTATGTAAAACAGCAGACTCTCAGTATACCTTCTCTGTAACACTCACAGTTTTATAGCCATCTCTTCTGTTCCCCATACAATGTATCTTTTCTGCAGGCAGCAGAATCCTTGCCTGTTTAGCTGATCCTTGAGAAGATCTGTTGCAAATCTTAGCTACCTGTTGAAATAAATTCTCTCTCCTTCTTTTTTTTTTTTTATTTTTATGTCCTCTCAGAAATAGGAGTTCTGAACTTGAAGCAGTGGTCAAGATACACTCACACCATGAACTTCTGTAGTACCATAATGGTATTGCCTTTTTTGCTTACTTTTTTTTTTTTTCCTAGTAACTCTTACTGTGCTGAACTACCACTGCAAGGTGAGCTAACATTTTCAAAGAAATATGTTATGAATATCATTCCTGAGAGATAATAACTTGTGCTGTATCTATCAGCTATATGTGTTTTTCTCTTCAAATGCATTGTTTCGTGTTTGGTGTCTCTGGATTTCACTGGGTATTATATCCTCCAGCCTACAAACGCCATGAAATCTTTCTGAAAATCTTTCCTTCAACGCTGTTTCTTGTGTTTACTGCCCTGAGTACCTTATTATCACATACAAAATTTGTCATCCCCCTCACTCCCTTTTTCTACATCATTTATGAATATATCAAATAGTACAGGTCCTAGGACATATTCCCAAGAGGACTGCAAAACTTGACTTCCATTCCTACTCTTTATTTGTATCTGTAATCAGTTATTAGTCCCCAAAGGACCTTTTTAATCTCATTCTGTCATACAACAGGGAATTTTTTTGACATAGAAAAATCTTGTCAATAGTCTTCTGGAGATGAGCATGTGCTCATATAACCAAGATCTTCTTCAAAGAGTTCCAATACCTATCAGAGGTGCTATTTTCTTCCTGCAAAGTCACACCCATGCTTGTCTACTATGTCATGTAAATCCATGTCTCCACTAAATCTAACCTTTTAACCCAGCTTCTACCAACTTTTCCAATAAGACTTATTAAGGCTTACTTGTCTGTTGTTGCTTGGGTCCTGTGCTAACATTTGGCAAATGTCAGATGCACATAATCTATGCACCTCCCAAGCACATGTGTGAGCTTCATGTCCATTACACTAAAATGCATTTGACATGAATAAGAGAGACATAATAAAGATGAGAAGGTCCTGCCTTTATAGCATAATTCTTGTGAAGAACAAGTAACATGAAGAACATTTTGCAGAGGTACCATGGAGCACTCCATGACTAAGATCCCCTGCACTCTTTGTTCTGTCATGAGCTTTCATATCAACCCTCATCCCCAGTGGCTGTCCCAGTCAAGAGCAAACCTACCCTTAGGGAATATAACAATACAAGAATAGAGAACAACCAGCTTCTACAACCGTAAGACCAGGCTACATGAAAGATGTTTTTTTTTTGATCTGAATGAATATTTGATCTCTTTGGTTCTTTTAAGATTACTATCTCTTGTCTCTTAAAACAACTTATCATTAAATTGATGAACGCTGGGAAGAATTCCAGCTCAGGACAGGAGCCTTTCCCCTTGTAAAATATACAGGTAAATGAGAGAAAGGTAAAATGAGAGAGACCTGTTTCTGTCCTTGACCTTGCATAACTCTCCTTTCAGTCTTGTATATCCTAGTTCTCCTTTCCAAATTCCTCTTCAAACACAATTCTTCTAGAATTGGCTCAAACTTCAGCTCTGCAAAATTTCACAGGTTCCCCGGGGTGATGTATATGTTGGGATGCTTGCTTGTCTTCATGAAAAAAAAAAAAAAAAAAGCATTGGGATAGAGTCCTTAGGTTTGCAGTCTAGTAACTTATTCCTTTCTTATTTGAACACTATTTCCTGCAAATGCCTTCCTCCCCCTCCCCTTAAAAATACAGTTAATGAAACGAGAGAGTTTATCTCATTTTAAATTATCATTGCACTAGCAAGGTTCACTAATAAACACTGATATTTTAAGATTTAAGCAAGAGCACAGCCTGAAAGATCAGCTTTGTATCGTATTTTGAGAGTTAACAACATCTGGTTTTGATGGACTGCTAGAGAAATTCTGGGAGGTTTGACAGAGGCTGCCCTGCATTCAGTCGTGAAAATACTAATTTGCAAACAACGGAAGAATAAAGCATGTTACATCTGCCTTTCTGCCTCCAGTCACACACACACGAAAAAAAAATTGTCTGAGAGATGTATTCAAGTAGTTAATTGAGTACTGCTTGTAATAAGAAGAGAAATAGCAGAGGTTTTTAACGCTACAAGTTAGCCACACTACTGCTAGCGAAGGGGAATTCAGAACATGCCCTCATACATCAAATCTCTGCTATGTTGTTTATGAGCAGCAATTTGAGATCAGGACTGGATTTGCAGAGGTATGTGAATTGTAAACAGTTTGCAGAAATGGCAACCAAGATTCCAGCATGCTTACTGTAGGCCTAGAGAGGTTTGTGAAGCATTATTGTTCTTTAAACTTAATTATCATCTACATCTAAATCCTAGGCCAGATTTTTATCTTACATCATGCAGGGAAGGCTGAATTTGATCTTTTGAAGGCATGTCAGTCAGTTGCTGGGAATATCATATGCATGGTCAGCATCAGATATGCTCACTTATGCTATTTCAACACTGCTGAAGGAATCTCTCTAATATTTTATGTTCAACCATGAGATGAATTCAAATAACTATGGCAAGGTCCTTGCCTACTGCTCCGTGCAGAGGACACTTTTCACTAATAAACCTTTAGCAAGAACAAAAAATAAGAGTTCTCTTATAATGCTTTGGAAGAAACTTAAATGGCTTTATGCATTGTTATGGTATCAAAACTTTTAAACTCACAAAGTATATGATCTGAAGAAGCAACAAGACCCATCTGTACACTATGATCACTTCAAATCACAGCAAGTGCAGGAATTCAGATTTATAGTTCTTTCAAAGACCTCTAAGGACAGCAGGCCTGATGCCAGAGAGCTTAAGTTGCAAGTGAGACTTTCCACCCACCAGAAAAGACTGAAAATCTGTTAATGTATTACCAGAAAATCAGCCCAGGAGCAAAAATTCAGATCAAGGTCAACAATTTCACTGCTCAGTATCCCAAGTTCTCACTTCTACACAAACTTGCAGCAAGTTCTAAAGATATGAGTTGCCTAAGAAATTCAAGTCAACCTTCAGAATTTGGGTTGCACTGCCTACAGCTTTGACCAGAGCTGTTCTCAGCACTCCCCTCTCTGTAAAAATCTACAGTAGTGTGCTATGGCAAGACTGGTCAGTCAATAAATGGGAATTTGCAAGTTTAAAGTATCACCAGCTGAGATAGTAGGATAGCATCATGTAAACATATTTGCACTTTAAATGCTGATGTCAGGCATTTGGCTGTTAATGCGTCCAGCATTTTTTCAAGCCACTTATATAATGCAGGATAAGTAGTGTACTTAACGAAGAAATAGAAAATTAGTTTGGCAACTGAAAATTGTTACACCGAAGAAGCAAAAAGAGACGCATAAGCAGCTTTGCGCCCACGCAGCTTTATAACCCTGGGTGACCAAAACCATTGCGAGGTCCGCAGCGCTCAGCTAAGCCAGCAGAATCATTTCGGGACGGAGTTTCCCGTTCGCACGCCGTGCCGGCGGAGACCGACGAGACCCGGGTCTGGGGCCGGACGGCGCGGTGGCCGCCAGAGGGTGCCGCGGGTCCGCCGTCCCCTCCCGGGTGTTCTCGGTCCCTCCTGTGGTGGGAAGCCTCATCTCTGTGTTCCCGCTTTTTTTTTTTTTTCCCTGCCAAACTTCCTTTCCTGACCACTTTTACTCAGCTTGGGGGCGGGGGGGGTGGGATACCTGTTTCTGCTTGTTGTACATGCTTGAGGCGTTCCCTCGCAAGAGAGAAGGCTACAGGAGGTGGGAGATGCCATATGAAAAAGACAATATGTGAAATGCAGAAAGGTAGACCCTGAAATAAAACAGTCAAAAAGAGCAAGATGTCCCAGGGCACATCCAGCAAAGAGCTAGAGGTGTGAACAAGCACTGCAGCAATTTCACCTAGAACGATGTTTTCTACACTCTGGTTAGAAATAGACAGGAAACTACAAGAAAGTCCAGGCAGGAGTATTATAACAGAATTCCTGCAGATGTTAAGTTTTAGGATGCCTGTATTCTGCTACTTGTAAAAATTTTAGTCTTTGTTCTCATTTTTCTTAGATTTCTCCTAAGAATCTGGTGAATTGCTGCTGACTATTAGATGGGAGCCCTGTCCAGATAGTTTACATGAGACTGAATAACTTCAAGATGGTTTAGGGTTTGACTTCTCACAATGGAGATTCTCATATTATTAACACAGGGTTTATTTTCATTATAACTTGCTTGAAATTAATAGAATTATTCCAAATTACAATGAGTTTGTTCAGAAAGAAAATCAGGTCTTTAGACCAGAAAAAAATAGAGTTACAAGTTACTAGCAGGATACTGCATATTCTATTCTGTTGTTCTGCTTATGAAGTAGTCTGCCTGTGTCATAGAGTTATGGTCCTATGTTTTTTAAATGTTATCTTAGTATATAACCCTTGCAATTGTCAGGGAAAGATCCTGAGGATCAGAGCTGAGTAGCACAATGATGTCTTCAGCTGAGTAACGGCAATGATGTCTTCAGAAGTTCTTGTGGGCTTTTTTCCCACAGGTGAACTTAAAAATTAGTTATCAATTGTGTTAATTGACTTATTTATTTCAACAGGTTGCATCTGAAATCTGGTGTCAGCACCTGACGTCATGAACTAATTTCAGTGCTGCTGCATTTACCTCACAGTGCCTGAAGTGCCAGAAGCACTATCTGCCAAAATGTCTTCAGCTTCACCTCTCCATCTTTAATGTTTTAGTTAATGCCTTTTAATACAAAAATGCCTGGGCTTACTACTGGAATCAGACCAGTCTAGTGAAATGTTGTGGAGAACCTTCCTTAGACATAGTATTTCCATCAGGGATAAAGCTGGGCAAAGTATGAAGGATTATACTTAATTTGAAAGCCTGCATGTAATAGGACAGTAGTTTATCATAAAATTAAGTGCTTCCTAAACCTGTTCCTAATTTAGGAGCTCTGGATTTCTTACCTTTTTGCAGAGATTGAGGTTGTAACAAAGACTAGAAGGAGTATAAAAGCACAGTCCTAAGTATATCAGGAATATCAATAATGCAGCATGTAATTCAGCTAATACTGGCTTTCACGAATACTTTTGGTACCCATGCAGCTGAAGTCTCTTTGAACAAAGAACAGAAGAAACACCAGATACAGCCTTTGTATGCATTGTCCTTCTGAGCCACACTGCCCACTCCAGTCAGTCTCAATTTTTTCAAATGCCAATTAACAGGTGTGAGAAATGCTACTTCTTACCCAGAGACTAATGTCTGCATAACAGTGGTACTATCTTGGCAATCCAGTCTGCAGCATAAATATCACGGTGTTTGAACCCTTGGGGCCTGTGGAGTTTACAACTATGCTGTCAAGATCTCTTCATTGGGATAGTCCTTGAAGTCCTGCCAAGACACAGGAGACTCTGGTGCTTTTATGTGCTCCCAAACACAGCTCTGGCTCCAGGAGTCAACACTCTCATCAGGCTGAGTGATGGTGTGAATCTAAACCCGCGAGCTGGGATTCCAGTGGGGAGTGTGACAGTGCATGCTTGCATGATGATGCCGGAGAAGCAGGTGACACTGGCAGATAGCTGCAGGGAATAGTAACTGGGTGGCTTCTTGTTACATATCCTCAGAACTTCACAGGATGGAATTAGAGAGAGGAACAGTTATAAAATGAGGTTACAAAATCCGGATGTCCTGATCAATTCGAGACAGTTGTAAGGTACCTAACACTGCATGCATAGGCAAGAACAGCATTCAGCACTGACTCAGGATCTGTTTGCATCATATTTTGACTAATCCAAGGATCAATCACATTTCAAGTCAATGAGCTGTTACACTCTTCCAGGATCTCCAGAGACTGTCTGAAGAGAAAAGAAGGAGTTGGTATGTCAAAATGGTGACACGAAGAGGCGCAAAGCAAGTATGTTTTCCTTGTAATAAAAAACTACACAGGACCAAAGTATTCCAGCACAGCTTGGAAAGAAAAACAAGAGTTGTAAGGGCAAGGTTTATCTCGGCCGTATCCCAAAAAAGTCAGGAGTCTTGCATCAGTTCCAAATTTGGCCCTCTGTATATATGATAAATGGAGAGGAGGTGTAGCATTTTGAAGTCAGATACATGTCAGTTTTGGCAGTTCTCAAGATTGTCTAAAGCCTTCAAAATGAACAAAACACTTGCAATACATAGCCACACTAACATGTTTATATACCTTGCCTGCATTTCTGCTGCTGTTAAGCTATGAATACTGAGACAGCATGACTGCTTTTCACCTGGTCCAGAATTTAAAGACACGTCCAAGCAGAGCATTTAAATGGCAGCGTTAATTTTCCTGACAGCTGGGGCTGATTCTGTAGCTATCCTCAAGCTCTACTACCTACTACAAATAAATGAACTAAAATCTTTTAGCTTAACCATGGAAACTCTGCAAAATGTCAAGTGGTTCTGACACTGTCCTGGTTTTTAAAATATTTATCCAAGGGCAGCATTTAGCCCTGTGACAATCTTTGCAGATGCCTGTGTTGTCACCAGAAATCAGACATAAAGTCCTGGAACAATGCAGGAGGTTGCAAGACCACTAGCTGCTTCTGAAAATGTTCTCTTTTGTGGTTCACCACTAACAAAAGGAACAGTACCCAGATGAGGCAAAAATCATCAGCAGATACCTTATATGAGACATATCATTAATGGACATATTGTTCCTTTCCCTGTGCTGACCTTCAGGAACAAAAGCATTTAGATAAGTGTTCGTTTGAAACAGTTTCTGTAGTAAACAAGGCTGTTAAGTGTCACCAATCTCTTTTAAGACTCTATAAAATAAATCCATGTTCAGGGTCAGTTCTACAATTTACTCGGTGTCCTTAACCTCTGATAGAGAAACACTATTATAATGAAACACTTTTGACAGGACTATCCAGACACTTCTCTAATGTTCAATATGGGAAGGTGCTGAGCATCCTTCTGTTCACTAAAAGTAGCAAAAGTTCACATAAATTACAGGTTCAGAGCCAACATGCTGTGTTCCTTGATTAGATTCATTTTAAGCTCAATTCTGCAAGGTATTGTCTATTCACTGGAAACCTATAGTTAAAATACAGAGTTGATGGTATTCAGTAGCCTGACAGAAACCTTTGGTCCATTGCAAAACTGAGCTCCTATAAAAATCACTCTAAGTGCTGATGTCTTTATAAAAATGGAATAAAGCAAAGTTGAATTCACCTGTCAAAGTGGTTTGTCCATAAAGCTTTCTGCAAAATAATTCACTTATGTTAAACCTGTGAACTGAAATTGGTGTTGTACTACTCAGGGATAAAGAAAATTATACCAGTGTTGTGTACAGACACCTTTAAAATCCATTTAAAACTTTAAAAGGTCCAGTTTGTGTATTATGTCATGGATCCTGATGAAAGAGTCACAATACTGTCAGACTCAAGATGAAGAGAAACATAGTGTTGCCCTGCAGAGGAAAAACAGGTTGGTACTACAACATCCTGGACTTGTAATATTTCAGTGAAGTTCACAGTAAACACGTGTAGGCTGATTGCTAAAAATCAACTTTTCCCCTCGACCATCACTCAATAGGTTACATTTATAGGTTTCAAACTGAAAGTGTCCCCAGCACCCTGAGAGGTGGAAGGATGAGTTTACAAATTCACAGATTTAGCTAAACAAAGATCTTCTGTGAAATGGTGTGAACAGAAGATTTGGCCTGACAAATATCAATCAATGGTCATGTGGTCCTGGAGTTACATCAGTTATGCCCACACTGAGAAGCCGCAGCACTATCAAGCAGCACTGCCTCTCTCTGCTATCACTTCCTCTTGGGCTACTTCTGTGCCTTCTGGAGCTTGGGTACATCCCAGCCACCCGCTTTGCTTTTACATCTGCAGACAATAGACGATTACGCTGTGCTGAAATATGTGGAACTGAACTCCTTCCTGTGGGAAAGTTGTATTTAATTTATTCCTTTCCATCTTTAAAGAATTTTAAATGGAAAATATTTTAATGTTTGGTCTTATTAAAGATCTTTGCAGAGCAATCTGTGCTGGCCCTGAAATTCCTTTTATTTCCTCTTCAGGATATATGTATTTATTAGCTCATGAAAAGCATTGCCTTAGGTTTCTTCATCACTAACAGCTTGTATTGTGCTGTACTGTGCTATGTGAAGCATATTGAAAACAAATATTTTTAGAAAGAAGGCAAAACCAGACTCTGATTTCCTAGCACAGTGTCACTCACATTTGAGCAGATTATGAACTCAGGTGGCTGTGACCAGCAATCTGCTCTAATCCCATGGTTGTGTGGATCGTAATCTTGGGTAGACAACTGCTACTGACACTCTTCACTGGATGCTGTGATGTATCCATCCTGATGACAGTGGGTAAATGATACGGCCACCCACAACCACCTGTTCTTCCCACATGGCAACCTGCTACGATGGTGGTCTCTAGAGACATGGCAGCCACCTCCAAACATAGGACAATATGCCCTCCGGAACAGGGGCATATCTGTCTGTTGTTATGCAGTCTGACATGCCAGTGTGAGTCTCAGTTCAGACATTAAGTCTATAACACAACTTAGACCATTAAAATATATATCCACCACAAGCTTAGAAATGCAGATGAACAAATTCTCTTCAGCTGTGCTTGAAAAGCTGAAGGAGCCATGGCTAATCTCCATTCAGGGTCCTACTTAGTTCTAGCAAATCCTTATTTTCTTCTCAAGATGTCCCAGGGCTTCAGAGGGCTTCAGGCTGATTTAGGTAACTTTCTTTAGAATTACTATGCTCTTTTTTTTTTTTGACAGGGCATAGCAAAACTGTGGTGGGGAGACACCACTGATCAAGCTAAAGCTGTGCCACAGGCACACAGTTCCCTGCCTTAAGATCCTTCAGGTATTCGTTCTGCTAGAAGAACTGGAAAAGCTACTTCTGTAGACATATGGGAGTACTGTGACAATTTCACCACATATATCAGGTGTTCTCAAACATAGGGAAAGCTTGTTGTCAGCATTAAGGCATGACCCCAAAAAAGTGTTATTACTCAGCTTTGTGACTGCTACCATGCACCACGGAACCTAAATGGAAAATTCTCATTATTAAGAATATATTCCTGTAGAAGAAGTTGGCAGGATTCTCTTTAGTTAGGACTTATATTTCAGAAAAGTGAGTACTGTAACACAGTAATGAACATTTTTTTTCTAGCTTCCCTGTACAGTGCACTTTGCATCTCTCTGTTGGAAGGGAAAGAAACATGAACTATACGAGCTTCCAAACTAAGTAGGTTTTACCTACTCAGATACTTCAGGCTGCAGTTCCACCATTCCCAGTGACAATCATGCAGGTTGTCTAGTGCTGGCCATAGGTGAGATGTGGATAGGTTGAGGAAAGCTGAAAGCTGAAGGTAAATGAGAAAGCAGAGAGGAGGAACTGAGGACATCAGAAAGTTACCTCTGATGATTACTGAAATTGCTGTACTCACTGGTAGGAAGCAAAGTGTTTGGGGTGTCTTTTATTCAGCAACTATTCCTAAAGTTTCAAATGATATGCCTAGCCAAAACTGGTTTTTTACCCAGCTGTGGCTGAACCTCTGTAGGATGGTATTAACCAGGGAGGATCACATTACTTCAATAACTGTGCCTGATGCTACTTCCTCTGTGCAGGTGTGCAAGGTGCTCCTTTGAACCTATCCAACCCAGTCTGGTCTAAGCCTCAGCTCTGAGACACTACTTTCCCTTAAGAGCTGGAGCAATCCCAAAACTGAACCTTTCCTAAGAGTGAGTTAGCACTAGGAGATTTTCTGAATTAGGAATTTGATTCTAAAAAGAGACAAGCAGCTATAAAGTCTGGGATCTATGGGCCACATCAGCTTTTAGTGGACACCACAGAGAAAGGGTCAGCTGATGGATGGGTAAGCTTTCCTTTAGGGTACCATGACAGGGAAGAGTTACTTTTTTCTTACCAAGTAAAAAAAACAGCCCTAGAGCAACCCTGCACTTGTCAACAAAAGGAAATTCCCTCATTTTCAATGCCAGATGATGTTGGACACTTTCAGAGTGGATTTGTTCTCCACACCATCTGTTCACTGAGCACATTCCCATGGACAGATAACACAGAGCAGGAATTCTTCAACACACTGTATCTTCTTGGCCTATACCAGGCCTCTGCTGAAATGGATGCCTTGCTGTAGTCAGCCTCAGCAGTTAGCTTATGTTAGAAAAGGTGATCAGGTCAGAAAAACAAACTAGCTCACTGCAGATCTGACAAGTGCAGCCTAGTCCTCAGCTAGAGACAGGCCTAGACAGAGGTGTATGTTTAGAAAGCAAGTCAAATCCTTATTATATAAATGCATTTTTGTATATATATGTATACAACAATGGACTGGATTATTTGAGAGAAAAACAGGTACCATATCCACAGTATTAAAAAGACAAGGAAAATTCCATTCATTTCAGTGAGAAGATGAGGCTCTGACTCATCTTGGACTGTGCATCCAAAAATAAATGTAAATCAAGCTTTTTGTTTATCGAGTTCTGAGTTATCACTATGTGTGGTCTAGTGTGTGTAGTCTTACTGTGGTAGGACATTTAACTCTCATTTCTTAGAACATGAAAAAAGCCTCCTAATCCAATTGACTCCTAACTCAATTCAGAAATTTGCATTCAGTTCCCAGAAGTGTTCTAGCTTTGAGGAAATTAGAAAATGAAGAAAGCGTTTGAACTTTGGAAAATCCTTTCATCATTAGTTTTAGTAGATGCATAAAACAGTCATCACAAGTGCTGAAACACTCATGTAGCTGGCATTTTATTAAAAAATGGAAGGATACAAATGGGTTAATCCCTGTAAAGTGCACATGCATCACCATGGAGAAATTTTTATTCTTAGGCCATGGTGCCCAACAAAACAAATGTGAGGGCATTAATGATTTCCCCTGCAGTGTGCTCCACTAGATCATCATCCCAGTACAGTGTTTATTCTGGTTGAATAAAATGCTCTGGGTGAGTAACATCAAAGAACCTACGAGGTTGGTAGTTGGGACTTTATGCACCCAAAGGATCATTACTATCTGTACACATGCTTGTGTGGCATAGCCCCCCACTGGTAAAGTTAATGCACAGGCATTGAATGAATGTTTAGATCTCTTATAGAACTGCTGCTGTGATTTTTAGACATTTCTAGACTTACTCTTCATAAGATATACAGCAGGTATCAGTTGTACTTAAGGATATCAGGTCTGTGAATAGTGGAAACATGAGTTAAACAGAGGTGTTGACATTTTGTCTGACAGTGTGGATGACACAAGCAGGCAGATTACTAAGTGAATACACAGAGCCTTTCATTTTCCCTGCAGCTATGTGACCACTGGCTATTCCTGACACACCTGTAAAGCCTCTGTGGAGTTTAAAATACGTGTCTCGCAGGGAAAGTTTGACTTAAACACACTTTGGCCCGTGGGATCTTTACTTTGGAAGAGATGGGCCAACAGTGCTATTAGAGAGACATGCCAAAAAACTGTAAGCTTGAATATGTAAGTGGCTTTCTACAACAGAGTGACTGCTTTAGTGGACAAGGGATGACCTGTGGATGTGATCTATCTGGACTTCTGCAAGGCCTTTAACACGGTCCCCCACAACATCCTACTCAGCAAGTTGGAGAGATATGGATTTGATGGGTGGACCGTTCAGTGGATAAGGAATTGTCTGGATAGCCACATCCAGAGGGTAGTGGTCAATGGCTCAAAGTCCAGATGGAGATCAGGGACAAGTGGTGTCTCTCAGGGGTCTGTACTGGGACCTGTGTTGTTTAACATTTTTATCAATGACATAGACAGTGGGATCGAGTGCACCATCAGCAGTTTCGCAGATGACGCCAAGCTGAGTGGTGCTGTCGATACACCAGATGGATGGGATGTCATCCAGAGGGACCTGGACAAGCTGGAGAGGTGG
>JANHFX010006297.1:0-10718 GCA_027560015.1 Chloroceryle amazona
CAGTGTCGGGTTGTATGCGGACTCTGTTTCGGGGTGTTTCTTTGTACCATTGAATCTCTCTTGTTTTGTATTTCTGATTTGAGTCCCTCGTTGTTTTGCTTTTCAAACCATCACAACTTGGCACACAGTAGTTTTGGGTGTCCTGTTAAAAATTGTATTAAAATGGCCACTTTGAAAGGTAATTGAAAGCTTCTTCAGAACTTACCAGTGTTCAGCACAGGATGGATTCTGGTCCCAAGATTAAACCTGCAATCAAAGCTTCTGAAAGGTGTAGCTGTATAACTAATTTATTTTTTCAGCTGAATTTATCCTTCATAGCTGTTCTTCTGAATGCACAGCAGACTATTTAAGGTCATGTATTGCTGAAGTTAGAGGGGTTCTACCTGTCTAGATTTTTGTCCTTCCCCCTTTCTCTGTACTATTTTTGTCATCCCTGTCACCACTTTCACCAGTTAATTGCCATGGGCTATGCTGAATGGAAGCCAGAGTTGCTCAGTCCTGTATTGTAGGAGTGTAAAAAAAACAACCAACAACAAAAAAAAAACCAAACCAAATCCAAGTTCAGGCCTATGAATAGCTTTTGGTTTAATCCGACCCTTCTGTTCTGCAGGCAAACCCACTGAGCCTTCTGCACCTGAGCCTTTTATCCTAGGGTGCTCTTGGGCTGTTCCTAAGAGTGTAATTATCTTAATAGGATTGAGATGTGAACTGTAGCCTCTCTGATAACAGGCTTCTGGGTTTTATAAGCCACTTGCACAGAATCCATATTTCATTGTTTTCTTTGAGCTGCATGTACTTGTATCCAGAAGCGCCTTATCACTTAGGAACCCACCTCAAGCCCTCCCTCAGCTCAGCAAATTCAATTTCCAAAGAGAAACTATTTTTTTTATTACATGGCTACACTCTTGCCTAAGAAGAAATGGTGGGCAGTCCCTCAATAAAGGCAAGCCCCTTGCAGGAGGGCAGCCCCTGCCAGTCTGGTTATGGCTTTTCATTCAGGGTACAGGATATTGCTGAAAAACTGAGCTCTCTCAGAAGTTGCCCCAAACAGAAGTAGTAAAATGGAGCTTGCCCAGGCCTAGTATCTGCTGAGAAGTCAGTCCAAAGCAGTGACAAATTGGCATTGCTTTTCACTGGAGTGTTACTTGATGGTAAAATATTGCTAAATTCCTTTATGTGTTTATTATCTATGTCTTGTCTTTATGTGTCTGTGCTCTTGAGCCTATGTAGGCTCCATTGAAGGCTTTGAGTGTGTGGGCAGTAGGAAATAGGTAAGTAGATAAATGTTCACCATCTCTTAGGGACACAGGATTTCTGAACAGTGTGTGTAGAAGGGTACACAAAATTACCTGCATCCTCTGAAATGACAAGTAGGGCTGAGAAGAACTGCCTGGTGAGTCTGCAGTGGTTCAGCACGGTGAGTCAGAGCTGTGAACTGACCTTCTGCAACACCAGGCAGCACCAGTCTGGCTGCTGCTGGGATCTGCATGTTTGCTCTCCACTTTGGATGATGATGAAGGCTTATGCAAGATTTCTTCGTAACCATTAAGAACAGGTTTCAGCCTGTCTTCAATCCTAACAGACAGTAATGCAGGGTATAAAATGAATTACTTGTTCAAAGAGCTGATCAAATCATGCAGAATTTAAAAAGAATGCGGTGATTAACTTCTTAATTCTTTTGGGGAAAGATTTCCAAAACCAAACTGAATTTTCAGCAGTAATTTCTAAATATTTATCTTGGAATTTGGAAATAGATTTAAAACTCCTGAATTTTTTGTGTACATTTCTAGAAATATAGGGGCAAAAATCAAATTTAAGAATGAGTAACAACTGCGTGGATGCAACTGGTATTGATTGAATCTTTAATTTTTAGAAATATCTAACAAAAATGTATTTGAAAGGCTTGTAATTTTTGAAATGGAATAGTATTTTTTCCTGGTTTTATGTTGATTATATTATATTGTATAGTTATGTTAGTAACTTCAGTACTCATTTTAATGAACGTTAGTTTATAGTTAAATAAGAGGCAACACAAGAAAGAACCTGTGAGCAGAGAGCAAAAGAAGTTGTACTCTACAGAAGATCTAATTTTATAGACTGGATTGCTCTAATAAATGGTACAAGCAGCAGCTCTAGATAAAGAACTTAGTATGGTGGGTTTTCTTTGGATTCACAGTTAATTAAGCAAGTACAAATTTAGTTTATGGCTAAAATATAATTAGACTTTTTTTAAGTGAATTGCTTAACCTCTTCACGAATTCAAGAAAGTTAAGGTAATTTTCAACACTGTACCTCTAGGACAAAGGTTTTCTCTATCGATCACTTGGCTGAACTCTGCTCGGATATCATCTTTTTGACATCTAATCAGAATGTCTTCACCTTTGCAAATTATTCTAGCACTCATATAAATACATTTATCATATTCATATAATATATGAAGTAGGGCAATCAATTTTCAAAATAGAGAAATTCTTTGCTGAGGAAAAACCCCAACTTTATTGTCAGAAAGATCTGGAGTGAAATTCAGCCCTACAGACTAAAGGTTGTAAAAGGAAGATGCCAGTGGGTATCAGTGAGGTCAGGACTTCATCTTGTGATTATTTCTTTTAAACTTAGTACTTTTTTTTCTATGTCTCTGTAGAATATAGATAGTAAATATCTTATGAAGGCATCAAGTCCTTCACATGTGGAAGGAGCTCAATCTCTAATTTTGTGATGGAGAAATTATGTTCAGTTTGTAAAGTGAAACAAACAAGCCGAAGGCTCAAAGCACCACTAATGCTTAAACGAAAGTGTATGAAACATTGCCTTTTTGTCTTAAGAGGCATTGTATTTTGTAAAGGTGGGGCTAAGGAAACCTGTGAAAACAGGAATTTTATTTTGAAGATGGGTCTCCAACTGTTACAGCCCATTAATGACTTGGGGGATCTTATTCACAGTGAGATCATGCATTTCCTGCACAGCAGCTCAAGGTCAGACGCTAAGGTGATAAGCCCACAGTTGTCTGTGAGATCTTCCTCTAATTCACCTGTGGCGAACTGAGAAAATACAATTAGCTAGGGGTAGCTGTAGCTGTGAGAATTGTCAGTTGTCTAGTGGCTTGTAGAGCATTTATTAGTGCCCGGAGTGGTTATTACTTCTGAGGACTCTTCACAGTACTCCTTTTCATAGATGTTTACAACCAGACGATCTGCCATTCTTGCAGGAAGCTGTAGAATTTATACCTGTATGTATTTCTTAAACTAGTACCCATCCAGTGAGTTCACAACAATCTATGTTCACTTCAAATCATGCTAACTTTTGTTCATGCAGTTTAATTACAAACAATTACCTCTTAAGTTTCAGACTCTATATATCTTGACAGTCACAAATTTTGGAGTGGAACTGATGCTTTCAGACTCTATTAATGTCTGGTTTTCAACATTTTTCATTCAACAAATGTCCAGACTGCTAAAAAATACTATCTGAAATCATGAAAGTTAAATAAATGAATGGCTGGCTTATATCTTTATCACCTTCCTTTGTCTACTGATGTTCCAGGGGAACCTATAGGCAAGTGTCTTTAAATATCAAGGTAACATTTCATCTGTCCTCCTTCATGTAACTCCCTGTGCTTCTCTCAAGCAATCACTAAAATCCCTCTTCCTTATGGTCTGCATTTTACTTCTTTTACTTTAGCATTTCCTTTTACTCTTTGGTAATATCCTTCCCTCTTCTTGAAAGCCCCATGCTTCCAACTCCTCAAGCTCTGCATCTTCTATCAGTGCATCATTTCTTTCCAAGACACTGTTCTTTTCTCACTCCCTTTTCTTGAACATGACTGTCTGGGGTCCCTTTCACCTAGGGCCCCTGTTCTGTGTACACTGCCCTGCATGCTTAACTTTAATCATCAAGTACTAAACAATGACCAGGATGATGTGACCAATTTTAAGTAATATTGGCTTATTTCATCTACTTGTGGTGCACATGAGCATGGTCATTTGATTGGTTCACCACAAAGATGCTTTGATGGAAGGGATAAAGGCTAAAACTGGAGCTATAACTGATATTTGCTGAAGGAGAACTTGCTCTTACTTGTTTACTTTGCTGTTCTATGGTCACAGGTTTAGCAACATAGAGAGGTTTAAGGACAAAATGGCCCAGTAGATCCTCTCATTTATTTGTCTATTCATGCTTCATGAAATAAACCTTGCACTAAACACAATAAAACCAAAGGAGAATGAGAATGATTTCAATAAATTTTCACAAAAGCTTGTTGATAAAAGCATAACTCTGGAATGTACAGTGTCTTATCCACGGGTCCACCCATCTGAACTGTAACAAAACTGCCGTTCACTGGCCAGCTGCAAGCTACTACGCTTTCCTAGGGAATGCTGGCCTGAATGATGGTTTTGTTGTTGTTTTGATGGAACTGTGTTAAGATTACTTTGCCAGGGTTAATAGCAAAAGTAACTACAAGTTCATTATTATCAGAAATGAGATGCCCTGCTTTCCCACAGCCATGACTCTTGTGAAACTTTAACTGTTTGTGTCCATCTCTGCTTGCTACTGGTGCTGAGGAGTGAGGCTGATGTCAGACTGAAGCAGTCATAGAATCATAAAATGGTGGGGGTTGGAAGGGACCTCTGGAGATTGAGTCCAACCCCCCTGCCAGAGCAGGGTCACCCAGGGCAGGCCACACAGGAACAGATCCAGGGGGGGGTTGGAAAGTCTTCAGAGAAGGAGACTCCACAACCTCTCTGGGCAGCCTGTTCCAGGCTCTGTCACCTTCACAGTAAAGAAGTTTCTCCTCATGTTGAGGTGGAACCTTCTATGCTCAAATTTATACCTGTTATTCCTTGTCCCATTACTGGGCACTACAGAAAAGAGATTGGCCCCTTCTATTTGACACCCGCCACTCAGATATTTATAGACATTAAGATGATCCCCTCTCAGGCTTCTCTCAAGACTACACAGCCCTAGTTCTCTCAGCCTTTCCTGAGATGCTCGAGTCCCTGAATCCCCCTCATAGCTCTCTGTTTGACTCTCTCCAGTAGATCCTTTTCTCTCTTCTGTCAGAACAGGAAGAGATGTTTGAAGTCATCAGCAGAGCCTAAGGCTGTTCATGGTTTCTGGGTTTACCCCAGCACAGCACTCTGTTTAGTAGTGGTGTTACTCAGCCAAATATTTTAGATTTAAAAAAAAAAAAAAATGCTGCTCAGCTTAAAAGGTAAAGACATCTGTTAGATTTAGGAAGCTGCTTATGTGCTTATCTCAGGCAGTGGGATTTCTTCTCCTGATGCAGGGTAATGGAAAAATGGGCAGTTATGGAATTCAGGAGGCAAGATGCCTCTTTCCACTGGAGAAAAAAAGCTTCTCTTAGCATTTTTTACGTAAATAAGGTGAAAAATATAAATTTGAATTTTACAGTTCTAATTACTTTTGCAGCATTGAGATATTACTTGATGTCATGAATTTGGTCAGTGACTTTTCACTCTTGAAATATTGTTTCCTAAGGCCAAAAGCAACAGTGTATTGCAAACATCTCTTCCTCTTTCACAGGTGTCTTTTTCAATCCACCCCAAGTGTGGCTGTCAGCTTCTCACCTGGACAGTTATCTATTAAGTGCTGCATGTTAAGGGGTACTGCTATGGCTACTTTGAGTCAAAGACTTTGCTGTTACTTCTAGTCCTGGCTGCTGAAGTTTTATGAATGTCAGATGCCAAATCCACAGAAGTATGTCCCGTGTCTTTCTAGCTCCTTGTGGAAACAGAGAGAGAAAAACAATTTCCTGTCAGGAAGAGCTAATGTGTCTCTAAGTGTAAGCATTAATCCCTGCAGAATGGTGGTTTCATGTGCTGCATCTACTTTCCAGACTCAATCAAGTAAACGGAAAGGCTTGGTAGGTAGTTAGCTAGCGCTTCATTGTCTGTTCCTGGATGCCTGGCTATATATTAGCTTTGACAAATGCTTTCATTCAACAATGTAATTGATAATTGCCAGAGTTTCTCTTAATGAGCTGGTTTGATGTCGTGCTTTATTATAGTGGCTTGCTTGCACCTTTGCAAATAAGCTAGGGTCAGGACTCCCATTTTAAGGCCCGTATGTTCAGAGGTGTAAACACAGCTGTAAGTGTTTGCACTGGGTAAAAAGGAACAATTCACTTAGGAAGATCATACTCATCTGTTGGGAAGTAGGAAAAGAATAAGGTTAATTCCTCCAAATTAAGCTGAAGGGAAAATGCTGTGTATATAGCTTTGAATGCTCTAGTCTCCCATGTGACACCCAGAGGCTCTAAATTATGCTGGGTCTAATTATGCAGGCACAAAGGAAGTGAGAGTCCCTGTCCTAAGGAGATCAGAGAGGCTGCTTTCCCACAGTTGCACCTGTCACCTGGTATGCGACTGCCAATCACACATGCAAGGTGAAGGTATTTTCTTTACTCTCATGAGACTGCAATCACGGGTGCTGGGCCAACACTAAAGTACCAGTTATTTATACACAAGGTTCTAATTACATTAATCTTTTTTATACATATGGATTGTTAATTCACCTGTGTGATTGGTTAAATGTCCTCACTTACTGTGTAAATCACCACGTGTGCTCTGTCCAATTCTTTAACTATTCAATTCCTTGTTCTTTTAAGGAGGTGGTATAATGGGGTAGGTGGTCCATGAATCTGGTCATGACCTCACCCTGCCATAATCACCTTTCCTCCAGTTTCATTTAAACTGTGCAGTCTTTGGTCTGGATAGAGATGTCCTGTTATTAATGATTAGATCCTGTTTCTGTTTGGAACAGAAGTATGTTGCTAAGCACGTTACTAGGTACATAACTGCAAAAGCCAAACCAGGCTTTTCCTATGTTCACTGTAACTGACTTAAATACACAAGTAACCATATCTTCCAAACTTTTGATCTTTTCTGGGACATTGATATCAAGACTAGTTTTTTCTTATAAGTAAAGCTTTAGAAATTAGATGTCAGCAGTCTTTCAAAAATCAGACTGGCAGCAATCAATATAAAGAAACTGTCATAGCAAAAGCATCCCAAAATGTTAGGTCTCTGCTATAACTTGGACGTCACCTGACATTTCATCCACAAAAATCTGCCTCCCATATACCTGTCTGCAAGCCTCACTCACATTTCTTCTTGTGTTTTTACTCCCTATTCTCCAAGCTTTTTGTCAAACCTAGATGAATCCTGCAATCCACAAGAAAGGAAACCTGTTTACAGCTCAGTCTGGTCATTCTTGAAATGTTTTACCACATCTTTACTAGCAAAACAAGAAGACATGAGACTGGTCCTGAACCGAGGCACACAGCTCTTCCATACTGGTGAGTCACTGATATGGCTTTGGTCTGGAGAAAATCCCCAGCTGTGGTCTGGGGGCTTGCATGGGATAGCGACTTGTGGTGACACCTTGTCCTTCAGGAGAAGGGAGTTTAGCTGTCTGGATGTCAATTGTGCTAGTTTGTGTAGAGGATAGAGAAGAGCCGCTGTCCTGTTTTGTATATTAGCCTCTGAAGCTGCAGAAGAGTTTAGAGAAAATTCAGGACAAAAAAACTTCTGTAGGGGAAGTTCAAACTAGTGAGCAATAAGATCTACTGAACATGTCTTCCAAGGCTCTTCACAGAAATGTACCCAATCAGAAATCAGTTATTTTTACCATAATAGTGGTAATTATTATTCCCAGATCTCATTTGTGCGAAGTATTGGACAAAGGAGACAAATATAAACTCTTCCTCAAAGGATGTAGATCCAGTCATAAAACAAGAGAAAATTAACAGATGGGAAAAGTACAGCAAATTACCGACCAGTGGCGTGAACCCTACAGACACAGTTCCCATGCATTCACAAGTGTCTGCACTAGAATTTGCAGTTGCTGTCAGGTAGCCTTTGGTCATTAGCACAAGCTGAAAACCAAATGGTCAGGGCAGACGAATTCACAGAGTGCTCCTTGTTAAATCTGCAGAAGCTCCTTCAACCAACTCCACCATACCTGATGCTGGCACTTGTCCTCAAGGGCAACCCTGCAGCATGTGCTCTTCTGCCGGGTGTTTTATGGTTGCTGCTTTTCATTACGGAGAGGTAATGAGGATCTGCAATCCGTACGTGGCAAAAATTAGAAACAGCTTTGCCAGCTAGGTATGGGGGAGAGATGGACATTGCTTCTGGCTGTGCCACAGATATGTTGGTCAGTCCTGAACGAGTCAGTTTAGCCCAGTGTACCTCTGTTACCTGTCCAACCTCTTCTGTGTCAAACTACTATGGGCACTAAGTAGTGATTTTTATTTCCCTCCACTCCTTCAGCAGACTCCTATGTGTATAAGATCTAGCACAGCAGATAACTAAGCATGATGGATCCTTTAGGCCATGCCATAACAGTGATATGAAAAAGGAGGAAACTCCATAATTAAGCAGTGAAAAGAAAAAAAAAATCATATATATGGGAACTTGACTCCTAATTTATCTCTGTTTTGGTCTGGAAGGCCAAATCTATTGATAGAAAATAATCTATCTTCTCAGCCCAGCCAGTAGAATAGGACTTGGCTCCTTCCATTGCCAAGAAGAATGTGATCTGCACTGTCAAAAGCATATAAATAGCTTTGCTTTACTAGGTCTTTATGATCTGGTCAAAATGACAAGTGATGCTAATGATATTAGGTAACTGCATCCAGCTATCCCATTTCTAGTCAAGAATGGATCACATTAGTGATAGCTCCACTTGGTTTCAAAATAGTTGACAGAAGAGGTAGAAGATCTTGGTGTTATTTATCATTCATTAGTATCCACTCCTATAATGAGGAAGACTTGAAAAATGGAAGAAATGAGCATAGCACGTGTGATGTTAATGTTATTGACATGTTTTAGGTATTCAGGAGCCATCCATGATGTGTGACATCCATGATGTGACAGATTTCACATGTTGGCCCACTACCTAGCACATAATACTTGAAAGCAAAGAAGTTACTGACAGTTCTAGCATGGTTATGTTCAGGAAACAGTGTGATAATGGAGTGAATTTGTCTAATGGGCCTATGAAGTTACAGCATCTTTAACCTATAGTATCTACTGTAAGTCAAGCCAGTCATAGGACTACTTTATTGATGAGATTAAACAGAGGATTTCATGTGGCTCCTGAGCACATGAAGTGCTGTAGATAGCAGAAGTGGTCCTCAGCCCTCACCTTACCAAATGTATAACAATCAATAATCAACTCGTCCTCAGCAGGGTGATGCTAGATGCAGACCTTTTAAGTGACATTGCAGTGTTTTCAGTTATATGCCTCAGTGTCTCAAGTAACTGAACCTGTTGCAAATTCTAAAAGTTCAAGAGGTAGGAAGAGGCTAAGAGCAGGAGAGCGTGTTTGAATGAGGTCAGAAAAGCTGAGTGACTTGAACCTATCAATAGGATGACAGTAATAAGAAAAAAGGGGGCAGAAAAACCCTCTGAAGAGCAGTCATTTATACTTTTCCCTTATGCATAAAAAAGCATCGAGGACTAGAGTTCACCTGGTTCTGACCGAAAAAAAAGTGAAAGAGCTCCTTTTGTGTCCCTCAAAGATCCAACCCATAGTCCCTTGTTAGTGAGGATGACAGTCTGAACAGAGCCCCTAACGTGCAGCCACACAAAATTACTGTTGGCACCTCTGAATTTAGTGGTGTTTGTAACCTTTGAAACCAAGGGCATTGGTTTAATGGTCTCCTCATGAAAAAGGCTGGAGAATATATGCAATAGATACAATATCACAGTGTGACTCCTGAAAATGGGCAAAAAATCCCCCCGTGCTTCTGATTTGAAATACTTGGTTTGTATCAAGAAAAAGAAGCATCATTAAGTACTTATTCAACTGAGTGAAGTACTTGTCATTCAACTGAACTATATTCAGCTGAGTACTCCATGGAGTTCTGAAGTTTTACCTGAAGGAAGTAAGTTTTACCTGAAGGAAGGAAGTTTTACCTGAAGGAAGTTTTACCTGAAGGAAGTTTTACCTGAAGTTAGTTAGTTTTACCTCTTATTTTTATTTGCTGATTTTGAGTAGGACCAAAAAAGAACCAAAACTTACCATTGCTGTGCATGTATTTTCATTATGGGAGACTGACAGCAAACGGCAGTAAAGCCAAATGGCTGCATTCTTTATTCTGCACTAGTTAAGTAACTGTACAAGAACAGTGGTGAATCTGGCCTATAATTCTAGCTCCAAGAATTCCATTTGTTTACAGTGTATAATGTGTGGAAACGCCACAATTAGCTTGAAATAAGCTAGTTTGGGATTGATGGTGTTAACAGAAAACTCTGCCTAGGCAAGTTCACCCAAACTTTGTGCTAGGCTGGGAGCTGCTCAGTCACACATTTCACTGAAACGTAGCCAGACCTGTACAACCAAGAAACATTCAGACTTGGACAGCATTTATTTTGCTAAGGGGGGCAATGGTTCTGCATGCTTTTGCATATTGCTGCTTGAAAAACCAGGATTTACAGAATAGGAAAAGATGAAAACTATGCCTTTAAAGTGTCTTTATCCAGAGAGTAAGTTTGGTCAAGTCCTGATCACAATTCCTGATCTTGTCATGCTTAACCAGTCAAAGAAAACAAGTTTATGTGCTCCCTGGCATTGAAGTCAGAGCATGAACTCTTCCATGGTCATCTGTATCCAGCTTTGTCGTGGTTTAGGGTCAGGGCAGCCCCTAAGACCCAACAGACGCTCTCTATTAACCCCCCTCCCTCCCCAAAGGG
>JANHFX010006298.1:1253-12007 GCA_027560015.1 Chloroceryle amazona
AAAGAAAAGAAAAGAAAAGAAAAGAAAAGAAAAGAAAAGAAAAGAAAAGAAAAGAAAAGAAAAGAAAAGAAAAGACAAGGCAGCAAATCAGCAATAATTTCGAGGTGAAGAATTAGGAAACAAATGTTCAAAATACGACAGGTCTTGAAAAGGCAATGTGTTCTTTGTGAATGGATGGAAACGAAGGAAAATGAAAGAAAAACTGACTAAGGTCTTAAACTAAGCTGAGCTTAGTCTAAATACAGCCCTATGGTATGGCTCATGAAAATATGCAAACAGCAGCTGCCTCAGCTTACTCTTAGGGAATTCCAAAATAGTTAATAAACACGAGTCACAAGTTTCATCACCTGCCAAAGTAACTGGCGTATGAAATCACAGCTCTTATGATAAGTAGTTTTGATAAACACTGGAATCACAATCTCTGCAACACATATATGAAGGATCTGGGCTTTAAGTGCCTGTCTTAGAACTGTGGATGTGAAAACTGCCTCATTTTATAGTGGTGAACAAGTCCCACAAAAGAGCACATCAAACTGTAGAATTATCCATCCAACACGTGAGGTGCACAGAAGTGGAGAGCACTTCATACTCCTACTACAACTGGAAGGTTTATCAATTTAATGAGCAGTCTGGTTGATCATAAGGTGAGATAATAAGGAACTGGTGGCAGAGAACCAGAAAAAAAGAAAGGTAATTGCAGTCTGAGTTGCCAGAAGTGTCTGGTGAGATGAGGAAAAGGTCAGGAAGGACTAAAGGCAGTGTACACACAAAACAGACAAGGCTTCCTCAAACACATGTTCTTCCAACTGCAAAGTTTATCTGGAATTTGAAGGATTTGCTCCTCTCTCCAGACTCAACGGACTCAACATGTATCTGCCAGCCTGTGCAGTGTTCCTGAGCAGTGTCTTGTCCACTCTGGACATCTCGGGAATTTCTTTCATAGTGATACAGGTCAATCTGTTGGTGCATACGCAGCGATGTTTCAACTCTGCAACTTCCTACAAGCTGGGCTTTCTGCACAGGCATTGCAAAGTCAGTTTGTGCCTTCATTGTCTGTCTGATGACAGATGTCACGTCAAATGGTTTCACTGTGGATGTGTGACCTTCTGCAGGGGGTAGCTAAAGCTGAAGTTCTTCCAGGGAGTGCTGGCACCACAATGTATGCACTACACAGTGCAAAAAAAAAAACCCCTCATACATGATAATCCTATGTATAAGAAACAACTGTGCTTCTAATAAAGTCACCACTGATGACACACTTTCCTGAAGAAGTGTGAACCGCCTGGATTGCAGCACAGATCTGTTAGTGCAATTGTTGCAGCTGGCTCATAACCCATCATCAGGTCTAACCTCTGAAGAGGATAAATACTATGTGACAAGAGAGAGAGAAAAGAAAAAGGAGAACAGAGAGAGAGGTGATTTTTTTTTTCTATACAGATTTTCACTTATTTTGGACTGCAGCCTGGATCTAGTTTGCTTCTGAGATTCAAAAGCATTTTCCACTGTTTTCATATTTCAGTTTTATTCCAGATGTTCTTCCTGACAGTTTTTTTTTGCTGTGATTTATTTCTTTTTCCATGGCAAACCCCAATCAATTCTTTCCTAGAATAGTGGGTGTTTCCTCCCTTCTAGCCTTTCCTATTTTACAACACAATGCTCTGCAACAGCTGTTGAAAACAAGGGCAAGGAAACTTCTCGGATAAGAACCCCTCCCTTCCATTGGCAAATAGACTTTGCTGAGTATCTTGCTATGACCATCTCCAATATCAACTCTGTTTCCTGAATCCAAAGCTTCTTAGACTCCAGCTACCCAGCTGTCTTGAGAACTGCAGTATACTGTCACCAGAAAGCCTGAAGAGTTTTTATTCATGGTCAATACACAGATGGATAGTCACCTAGTGAAGGTTCTTCCTCCCAAGCTGTTTCTTCAGGTGTTCAGACTGCACTTTATAGAAACACAGAATCATTTAGATTAGAAAAGACCTTTAAGATCATCAACTCCAACCATTAACCCAGCTCTTGCAGTTCACCACTAAACCACGTCCCTCAGCACCACATCTCCAAAGCTTTGAAACCCCTCCAGGCATGGGGGCTCTACCACTCCTTTTCTCCAGGATAAACAACCCTAGAAGAAGAAGCCAATAAAAAATATAATCAGCCTGTAAACAAGGAGACATCATATGGGTAGCCTCTTACAGGTGATGCTGTCAAGCAAATAGAAGAGATGAGTGACCAACAGCTGTGGAGTAGGAACTAGCAGCCAGAAGTGAGTGAAGAATGTCCAAGGAATAAGAAGGGAGACATGCAGGATGGGATTCAGCTGCCTAAATATGGATGTCTAATGCCATCTTAGAGTCTTAGGGTCAGCCAAATCCACTATGTGAGGTTGGAAGATACAAGTCAGGTATCAATGATAGAACAGTAGTTTTTTAAGGAGAAGCTGGAGGTCAGGTGGGTGCCGATCTGAAGGTGCTTGAAGTGGTAGTGATGTGATCAGTTAGAAGAAGCCAAGTGGCTTGGAAAGGGTAAAACCAAAACAAACAGGCTGAGAGATTAATTGAAGGGGATGCAGATGGTGCAATGAACTTTTCAAACCACTTTTTTCCTGTGATCAGGGGTGAAAAATTGCTTGCAATACGTCAACAGTACTCCATCTTTGTACAAGTTGAATAGCTGTGCAGGAATGCTATGTGACTGCAAGATGAGACTCAACTCACAGTTAAAGAAGAAGGGACCCACACAACAGAGGTACTGGAGAAGCTGGAAGATAGTCAGTTGGTGAAGCTCACTTGTGGTCTAACTGTTGTTATAAGGCTGAGCATTAATCATCACATGGCCATTTTATGAAGCACAGTGATTTACCCTTTGGGAAGTCAACATGCAGGTTCTTACTAGTGCTGAAAAGAAGGGGAATGAATGTGTTAGAGCTCTTACCACAAGCAAGAAATGTCTGGTGTTTCATCTCCAGACAATCAAGCCATGAGCTAATGATGACCTTAGGCATCTTGCCTTAGATGAGTGACATGACTGACAAGCAGGCATCATGAGATATGCAAAAAAAGAATGTGACAAGTTGAAACTAAAAAGAGAAATCCTATCTGGATAATTACTTAGTGAGTTCTACTATAAAAAGCAAAAATAGCCTGCCAGCAAAGAGCAGCTAAGTACAGTGCAGTTCAGGATGAGTCCAATGGATCAGTTTGTGCAAAACGAACTTCAGCATTTTCTGCAGCCTTCTCAGGAGCTGAGGGCTTTGCTCAGCAGTGAAGCGGGGCTCTTTCTGCACATATCATCTGTGTTTTAATGCTGACTTATGGGTTAAAATAAATGGAACCATCCTAGCTGAGAACCAAAAAAACCCCACACTTCTGAGATCTTGAGCTCAACATTTCTTTTCTTGTTCTGACACAGATGTGCTAGTGATATTTAGCAAATCACTTAATCTCTCTGAACCTCAAACTCTCCTTCTATAAACTGGAAAAAATAGCTCCTTTTTCTTACAGCATGGCAACATAGGGGGTTAGAAATAAATGGTGTTTCTAAAATGCTGTTACAAACATCACCATCAAAGAAGAAAGTTTAAGTGAAAAAGAGAAGCTTCTTGTCTAGGTGCTAGGACTACTAGAGATGAAATAATCAGAAAGTCTCCCTGGGTGCAACAATAGTGTAGGGCTAGGAGCACCCAGAGAAATGTCTGCGGGGATATTTTACTTCTGGGTTCCCCATGATTCTGTTGATAATAATTCGCACTGGATTGTGACCATATATTGAAGAGGAAAGGGATGACAGACCCTGCAGGGTCAAAGGTGTCCCAAGAATTCTGATGTCCCAACTATCATTGTATGTTCCCATCCCAGTTTCCCTGCAAATTATTGTTTTAATAAAATTATGTTCTTATTGATAGTTCATAAACACCCATTTTAAATTGATTTATTTTTCTGTGTTGTATATTTCTCATCATCACACAATTCCTATATACTTTTAGTTGAATTTTAACCATCTGACTTTGTTTTATCCCTGCAATTAATATGCTAAAGTGCTCTGAAGGACACCAAAGTCCAAGTAAGATTTGTTGCTAGAACTTATAATTGTTTTTTAGCAGTAGAAGTGAACAAAATACTCAGGCTCTTCCAGCAAGTCTTTGGCCCAGACCACTGAATTAGAAGCAATGGCATGTGACCAAAGATGGCTACGCTGAAAACAGGCATGAAGAAGTTACACAACAGGGAGGACCTAGGGATTTGGCTCACTTGATGTCAATCTCAGATCCTGTTCAGGGAATGCTGAATGCTGATGTCCACATCTATTAAGTCTGTTTACTAAACTGTCTCATTATCTATTTTTGTGTCAGGATTTCTTTGGGGTGTGGTAGAATTGGACAGATGGGCCTCAAAACCTTCCTTCAGGCATGGAACAGTCAGGATTGGACAGATGGGCTCCGAGAAGTTACCTTTAGGCCTCAAACACATGGGGACAAAAAGAGGAAAGGATAAAAAGCATGCACTCCCAGGTTTACAAGCAAGTGTAGAAGCCAGTGTAAGATGTGGGAAACTTGCAGATTCTCTACCCACCTATCATCTCGCAGATGAAACAAGAGCAGATAACTCTCCAGAAGATGCTGGACTATGATTCAACAGCTGCAAATACCTGTTTGGCTTTTAATATCATTACTACTCACAGATGTGCTGGAGGGGAGTTTGTGCAGCAAAGAAATGCCTCAATGTTTTTTTAATAAGTGTTTTTAGCAATGAACACATGCTTTTTCTTAAAACCAATATGAAACCATATTTAAACTACAACAGAGTGTAAGTAAGAAATTACTGAGATTCTTTTAAGTATATATATATATTAACCTCACAGATGAGGCTTTTAAACCTCTTTTTCCAAAGAAAAACACAAGACAGCAAAATCACTCTTTTGCCAGGTACTGTATTAACTAAACAGTCCCTTGAGATTAACGACAAACAAATATTGGAGCAGACTTCCTCAGGAGGTGATTACACAAACAAATACTCTTTTTAAAGTTCATGAAACCAATCTTGAGAAAGGTCAAGCAGTGCTCAACAATGTGATCCTGGCATCCTAAGGATTCCTGTAAGTAAATACAATGCCTGGCTTTAGGAACCTTGATATTTAAGGGGAATTATATGAGTAATTACTTCTGTGTGGAAAAAAACACAGATCCATTGCAAATTACGTGGAACAGCCCCAGTGACATTGGGGAGTCTAAAAACAGTAGAAGCAGGGGCAAGGTGGTACCTCCCCAAAGTCCTGGTGTTCACGTGTACAGAAGGATGAGAGGAACAAACGTGCTCAATCCAGCTGTGCCAGTTTCATGCTACAGCAGGATTTCCAGGCACTCTGGGGTTTCTCCATGGCTCTGTTTATGCTGGATTTAAATATTTGTGAATCACCTAGAAACTAACTGTCTTACTACTGCCCACGGACACCAGGCACTTCCCGAACATTAAGGTAGATCCTGCCCTGAAGAATCACTAGAGCATGTCCAAAGAAAGGCAACAAAGCTGGTGAAGGGCCTGGAGCACATGTCTTATGAGGAGTGGCTGAGAAAGTTGGGTTTTTGCTTGGAGAAAAGGGAGAAGGGAGACCTTATTGCTCTCTACAACTGCACGAAAGGAAGTTATCGAGAGCTGGGGGTCAGTTTGTTCTCCCAAGAAACAAGTGCTAGAACAAGAGTAGATGGTCTTAAGTTGTGCCAAGAGAAGTTTAGGTTAAATATGAGGAAGAATTTCTCTACTGAATGGGTTATCAGGCACTGGAACAACTTTCCCAGGGATGTGGTTGAGTCCCCATCCCTGGAGGGATTTAAGAGTTGTGTCGATGTAATGCTGAGGGATATGGTTCAGTCAAGGTCTTCTCAGTGTTAGGTTGATGATTGGAGTAGATAATCGTAAAGGTCTTTTCCAAGCTAGGAAATTCTGTGATTCTGTGATTTTGTGAATTACTGTCTCTTAAAACAACCCCTCATGAAGTAGGGAGGACTTTTGAACATATCAGGCAAAAACTCAGCTACAATGAAATCAATATTGCCACTAGCTTCAGTGGGGTGAAAGCAGTGGCATTTGTAATATGTTGCCATTAAAAGAAGAGGTAATTAGCTCCAGCTCTTGGTGCCTAACAAGGATTCTGGGTGTGCACATGGCATACAGCTAGCTACCGGGTGCTAGGATGGCCAGTGTGTATAGTAACACAATGCCACCTTCTTTCTCTGACTATCAAGGGCAGAAATAAACCCCAGGCATCCAGAAGACAGGCAGCTCACTTACCCACTTTCAGTGTGCCCCCCAGCACGACAATGCAGGCTGCACTAAGGACATTGCTGGAGTTGCTGGGGAACTCGAGGGTCCCCAGGATGTAGAGGCCTCTCAGAGGTGGAAGAGCCATATCCACCAGGATGGTCCGGTCTGAGAAAAGAAGCAGAGGATTGTTTAGAACCATGGCAGGCTACCAACACTACTTGCCAAAGAAGGGTGGCATAAAGATGAAGAATGTTAGCTTTAAGTTTTTGTGCTGGTTTTGGCTGGGATAGAATCAATTTTCTTCATAGTAATGAGGTTATGTGTTGGATCTGTGGTGGAAACAGTGTTGAGAATTCGGGGATGTTTTTGGTGCTTACACAAAGTCAAGGTCTTTTCTTCTGCTCACCATCCCACCAGCAAGGAGGGTGGAGGTGGACAAGAAGCTGGGAGGGGACAGAGCTGAGACAGGTGACTCCAACTGACCAAAGGGATATCCCAGACCATATAACAACATACTCAACAATAAAAGGTGGGGTAGGAATGAGGGAAGTTTGGAGTTACAGTTCTTGTCTTCCCAAGTCACTATAACTTGTGATGGAGCCCATCTCTCCTGGAGATGACTGAACACCTGCCTGCTGATAGGAAGTGGTGAATTAATTCCTTGTTTTACTTTGCTTGTGAGCAGCTTTTGCTTTACCTGTTAAACTGTCTTTATCTCAACTCACAAGTTTTCTAATTTTTACTCTTCCAATTCTCTTCTTCATCCCACCAGGGAGGAATAAGTGAGCAGCTGTGTGGGGCTTATCTGCCAGTTGGAGCTAAACCACAACAGTTTTGCTTTGTTTAGATTGTATTTGCTTAGAACTATTGGAGAAGGGCTTGTGTGTTTGTGCAGTATCCACAAGCAGAGCTTCATCTACAGCTGAGGCTCCACAGTGTGGCTGTAATCTAATAAATGAATAACAAAATATCTACAATTGTATTGTTGCATGATTAAGTCTCATCAAATGTTGGCCTGCATCTTTAAGAATGCATGTGAAGGGCAGCAAGTTAGAGGTATGTTAGTCTCACTAAGTGAATCTGGCTCTGTTTAAGAATGTAAATCTTGATCACCCAATGAGATGAATCAGGACTATTAAACTGTGTCCAGAAAGCATTTTTCACTCATGGCATTGAAGACAACAAGATTGACAGAAGAGAAAAATCCAACAGTGTCAAATAGGTGCTTTATGTACAAAAAGCCTGTAGGTCCCCATTTTTAACAGCAGTGATCAGGGTGACAAACTGAAGCCACATACCATAACCTACCTCCAATGACACCCTGACACTGCTTTTTCCACTCTGCAGTTTGGCTTTGCTCTCTCAGGTTTTGTGTATAAAAGCTCACCTCTTCCTCACCGACCAAGAGGAAAGCTTAGTTTACATCAACAGAAGCTGCAGGAAGATGGATTTCTTCAGTTCTGTATTGATAGGACTAATCATTGATAGAGTCATAGAATCATTTAAGTTGGAAAAGACCTTTTAAGATCATCAAGTCCAATCGTTAACGCAGCACTGCCAGGTCACCACTAAACCATGTCCCTCAACACCACAACTACACAGCTTTTAAGTCCCTCCAGGGACAGCGACTCCACTGCTTCCCTGGGCAGCCTGTTCCAGGGCTTTACAACCATTTCAATGAAGAACTTTTACCTGATATCCAATCTAAATCCTGGCATAACATTTCCTCTTGTCCTACCACTTGTTACTTAGGAGAAGAGACTGACCCCTACTTGTCTACAACCTCCTTTCAAGGAGTTGTAGAGAGCAGTGATGTTTCCCCTGAGACTCCTTTTTCCAGACTGAACAACCCCAGTTCCCTACTAACAGATTAGTTAACAGTGACCAGGGGCAGCACCATTTCCTCAGATTCTTAAGGATAAAACAAGGAGCATATTTTTATATTACAGAAGAGAGTGGGGACTGTCACTTGGTTGATCACAACAACAGCATCACTGCTGCCTCCTGAAGCTGCAAGTCTACAGCCTGTGAACCTTTTAAAAGATACTTAAGCTTTCCAAGCAGGACATGTAAATGGTATAATTTTTAGAGGTAGTCCACTGCACAGAGGTGAATTCCACCCTCAGGGCTCACCTAATGTTCTTTGGTGCCACTAGGAGCTTTTCAGTTGATTGCACTAGAAAACAGCTCAGGCCCTTAAATTGTTGTTTCCGTGTCTTTTCATTATTGACAAGAGCAACAGTTTCCAGGTATGGTCCACCTCTGAGTCAGTGGATAACCCTGGAAAAAGGAAAATCAAAGTATTTCCTTAACAAAGGGTTCAATGAAATGATCTAATTGTGATTTTCATAGAAATAGCTTGCACAAAATCAGAATCTTCAACATAATGAGAGCTGCCACATCCTACTCAGATTTGCTGTGGCTTTCACTGATCTCATCTGCATTTATGGTGAGGCACAAACCAGGAAAGATTGAGGAACATACATATTTTCCAAGGGGTATTGACAGAGTGGAGAGAATGGTGTGGAACATAGAAGAGCCAAGGGGTGTCTTCGGAAGCAGATCAGGTTTTTCACAGTTTTTCTCCTGCCTGTAGCCATTAGCAACTGCTTTGGATGAAGACACAAATGATCATGCAACAGGTAGCACAGGGAAAGTCCTTTCCCCAAGACGTATAATATGGGCCTGACTGAAACCATATAGCACAGATTTAAGGGTGTTTTTCAAGCCCTGTTTGCAGGAAACATAACCAAAACCTACATGAAGTATACTCAGAAGTGGACTGAAAAAACTGTGAATAGACTGTCATTAATAATAGCATTTCTTAGGTTTTGACTCGGGTTTTACAAACCTGAAGTTTCACAGCTGCAAGGGAGAGGACATTTTTTCATGGCCCAAGGTCCTGGGTCAGCTTGCAGATTTGTCTCTTCTACATACATGTTCCTACTATTTCACTGTAACCCCATCATCCCATCTCTTCCTTTCCCTTTTATTTTTTTGTTCTTCTTTCTGAGTGGACATAATCAAGGACACCCTGAAATCTCCATTCTCAAGGAGTATGCCACATGAACTCTGAACACCTTGTCTCAAAAGAAATTCCTTGCATCCTTGGGCTGAAACATCTTTCGAGCATGTAAAATTTTCACAGCATTCAGATGTAATAAGTCTCTACAAAGCAAGTGCAATCTTTTTTTTCCCCCCTAAATCTCATACTGTTAGTACTTGATACATCTTTACAGGCATGAAGAACCTCCTGTCTATAATCTCTTTACAGGACAGGTATAGTCCTATGCCCTGCAGAGCTGAGAAGTGAAGGCACAGTATGTGAAGATATGAAACAGAGAAGAGAATAAGGGGGAAGATGTTGTTAAAATGATATCTCTCAGACAGAAGGGGAATCTAGTTTGTGAAATCACAGCTCAAGAATGTGGCAAAAAGCTGCAGTTGACAAAGGCCATAAGTATATTCATCAAACACAGACTGAAACATTTTTACAAGGAAGAGAAGAAGTGCTCCTAGGCATACCGTTTTTATGTCAAGTTTCAATCTAGAACAGATATTTTTGCTGAGTTGCACATCTTTCTAAAAAAAGGTCTTATAAAGGAAATGCTGGCTGCTCTGCAGCTGTAGCATCGTGTGTGTGAGCCTCGAGACACAAGAGTGAGAAATTCCCTCACTCAGAGATATGGCTGCAAGCCTATGGCTCCCTCAGTTTAAAAGAACACCACTCTGGGGTTGTGTTGCTTGGAGTGTGAAGTCCTTGGAGGGTGAAATGTGGCCCTGTAGAAACAACAGAACAATCCTCTGAGGAAAAAAAGTCCTTTCACACTTGAAGAGAAAAGCAAACAGATTCAAAGGAGACTTCCTTACGTGGTCCTCATAGAGTATGCTCATTTGTGCAGTAGAGGAAGATGCTGACTAAGCAGTTAAAACCATAAACTTTAGGTCACTGAGCTCAAAGGATTCACCTTCAGAGAAAGACAAACTGGAATTGTTTTCCTCCCATGAAGATATTCCTATAATGGCAAGCAATGACTTTCAGCAAGCCATAGTTTGAGCCTGAAAATAGGGCTACATTTCGTTGTGTACGTTTCTTCAGACAAAAGCTCACAGGTATGGCACAGTCTTAATGTTCAGATGTACAATACTGAGAAGTCACTAATGACTCCAGCAATGACACAAAATGCCTTTGATCAACTGCATTGCTGCATAAAAGACCATAGCACGCCATTGAATGGAAATCAGGCACAACAGAAGAGCTATTATAAGAGATACAGTACTGCAGCATTCATCTCTTCAAACAGAAAAAGTTCAAAGAAAATCAAAATCAGAAAATGAATAACAGAGTGAATTCCAACACTAAAAAAAAAAAAAAGAAAAGAAAAAAAAAAAAAAGAAGAGAGAAATTGCCAGAGGCTACATGATATCATATCAATACGCTTCAAAAAAGCATTCCACTGCCTGGAATTATAAAATGTTCTCCTTCCCCCCCGA
>JANHFX010006298.1:12107-27259 GCA_027560015.1 Chloroceryle amazona
AAAAAAAAAAAAAAAAAAAAAAAAAAAAAAAAAAAACAAAAAAAAAAAAAAAAAAAAAAAAAAAAAAAAAAAAAAAGAAAAAAAAAAAAGAAGAGAGAAATTGCCAGAGGCTACATGATATCATATCAATACGCTTCAAAACAGCATTCCACTGCCTGGAATTATAACATGTTCTCCTTCCACCCAGAGCGCGCTGCATCAGGACTGTGTCACACTGAAAACCATAAACCAAAGCTCTGAAAATCCAGGGGCTTGAAAAGCTAATGCCACTGCTGGCTGCCAGAATGGCATGACTAAACTTATCCAGCGTGTCTTTCGAAGTGGTGTGACTGCTGAAGCCTAATGCATGTGAGAGGTCCTTGTGGGATGGCTGTGGCTCTGGAGGAGGAACCTCCAGAGATAAAAGCACAAGTTGTTGCAGCCTGAGTTCAAGATTTCCAGCTGGAGCTGGAAGAGACTTATATCTGCCAGGGAAGTGAAACATCCATAAACTGCTACAGTTAAACATGTATTTAAAAATTGTAGATTTCATTTTAGATGAAGGAGTTCAGACTTCTTGTAACTGGAAACTCATAAACACTTCTGGTAGCAAAGCAACGTAGGACAAATGAACAGAAAATTCAGTTTGCTTCACTACTTTTTAGGTTTCTTCATCTAAGCAATAAATCCAGTGCCCTTATCACATGAAAAATGACTATGACTCCAGTTTAAGACGCTGCACTCTGTTGACTCCCACTGCCAATAAGTGCTTCAACACCTCCAATCCAGCAAGAACGAGGAGGGAGGTTGAAAAGGAAACAGAGGCATCATGATCAGAATAGGCAGGTGTGCAACAGAGCACTTGACACTGACAGACAGCTTGTGCTCATGTTTGTGGTCATGTTCTTGGGCTAAAATTGAAGGAGAATTCCAGAAGGGCACTGGAGAGAATAGTTTCTGCACACCAGCTAACCACACATATCTACTCTAGTGATGGGAGCTAAGAGATTTTTATCACTGATAGAAAGAAGACAGTCACAGAGTATGGCTCTCCACCAGTCCTATCAGGCATCATTTGTCTCTTTCCTTTTCAGCCACTAAATATTTTGCTGCGGGTTTGCTGTACAGTAAAGCTTCTCTGAAGAACAGAGGTAGTTTTATTGTACACTGTGGAACACCCGGTGCTAAATATGGTGATTCAGAACTCCCAGGGTCTCATCCTGCTGCTCAGGCACCTGCTTATGTTCTGGTTTTCAGCAACCTTCATTGTCCTCAGTTCTTCATAGGAAGAGAACATTCCTGTCCATGGTAAAAGACAGATCATGTTTAACAGTCCAACCTCTATCCTGCTGCCTCCCAACCAGTATGCACCAGTACACTAGAAAGAATCCCTGTATCACACACCACAGCACAATGCAGGCATTCCCCAGTTAAGCTGACCAAACCAGCACTGCTCTAAATTCTTGAGAAGTTATTTCTGACCCCAAAGGCTGTGCGGTCATGCTGCACGGTGCCAGGCCTGAGTTAATGAGCTTTGCCTCTCAGGAGAGCTAATTAGTTCTGGTAAACCAGCATGCTGATGCAGCGGTACTGTTTCCAGTCCTAGAACTAGATCAGTTGGGCTGGGCTGTGGGCAGCAACATGCAATGCTTCAGGCACAGCTTAGTCACGAAGGGCCTTGTGGTATGTGACAAAAGCCACAGTCAACATCTCGTATGGCAGCTAAAATGAGTTATTTTATCAAGAGGATTACACACGCTCTTGCAGGAAGCATAGAGGAGTTTTATTCATAGGTGAGTTTGCAATACACAAAAAGTTCATCACAACCTCAGCATCCAGCTTCTCCTCTCTTAATCTAAGCAATGCAACTCCAAATCCTTAGCCCAAACTTTTCGTTTATGTAATTATTGCTTTCTGCTTTTATGTAAATTGTGATTTACCTCCTGCGACCATCTGATGACACTCCACATAATTAGCTCACTGTGAGTACAGAAGCCTGAGCTGCCAGTGGCACCTTCATATCTGCATCTAGGATTTTGAAGCCTGAAATGATCTAGTCTTTTGACGATTATGGTCTAACAGTGGTGAACTGGTTATAACACAATACACAAGAAGTTGAAAGAGGTGGCCTGGTGCTGTCCCTGGCCTTGTTCTGAGAGAGCTGTGAAGGACAAAATATGCAATGGCATGCAAAATTCAGCTGTGGCAAGGGGATCCAGAAGAGAGCAAAGCACATGGGAAATGTCCCACTGTTTAATGCCTGCATAAAGTGTCAGATAAAACAGAGATGAGAGTGAAGTAGGAACCAGGGAGCACAGGACAATAAGGACATTTTCTGTGTTTCCAAATGGCAAGCAGGCACAATTCAACATGAAGTACCAGTGGCATAGGTGAAGTAATGTTGTTGGAAGAGGAAAGCAAACCCAGCTTTTTGGGTGTTTCATTTGGACTTTGGAGATTGAGGGTCAATCTCCTGTTCTGATACAGCTTCCCACTGACAAGACATTTATATGGGTGTTAGTATGGGTTATTTCAAGCAATACAGGGGGTCTTCACAGTTACCAGAAAACTGAAGATTAAACTAAATATTCATTGAAGGTTGAACATAATTCTTACTTTATATATATCAGTAAGTGTGTCTCTTTCTGTGGACATGTAAATGGAAAAGAATTGTTATTCTCTTCCAAAAATCACACTTTTGTACCGTAGCTGAGTTTTCAATGGGATGAGGAATGAATGTGCTGTCCTCAACACACTGGAATGGATACTGGTGCCAAGGATCCCGTGTTGCAGCACAAATACCTATCCTAATTCAAACAGACTCCAGCAGAGTCCTACAGAAATAAAGCATCTTTCCTTCCTTACTTACTAGGTAAGATTATGACATCTTCTCCAGGGCCTGGGATGCTGCAGTTGGATCCACCCCAGCCTTTTTCCACATCATGCCATGTCTCTGGGTGTGACCATTTCAAAATAGCATCAGAAGGAACTACAAAACAGAACATACAAAGAATTATCATTTTCAGTAGCTGGAAAATTACCATTTCTTTGATAGTCAAGCATCTGTGGCATTAACATTCTCCATTTGTCACTGATGAAGCAATACTACCTGCTTTTTGTTATCTTCCATGCTTAAAGGAAGCTGCCTGATGGGAGAACAAGATCTCTCCCAGGACCATGTTTTCAGAGTTAAAAGGCAGGGAGATAACTGAAAACCCCAAAACACCCAAACAACAGATTCAAATTGTTTGAGATCCATCAAAAGCAAACCAAATCTTGAAGTTTGTCGTACTTACCTCATGTTATGCCTTGTGAACGCACTTCACAAGCGTGCTTTGTGAATTTTTATGTCATCCAAAGCTGTCATCATTTTGAACACAATATTAAGATGAACAAATGAAAATAAAAGCCAGTCACCTGCACTTGATGGCATAAACAGATGATCAAAATGGTAACTAACCCTACCAGAAAGCATCAACTCTTCTCATGTATTTTTTTCCTCCCTTGGTGCTCTAGAAAGAAGTTTGAATTCTCAGAGTATGGGAATTTCCATGCTTTCCCAAAGTATGAAATATTTTAAAATTGAGTTATCGACTTTATCAAGCTTGTTAGCCCTCAGAATCACAGAAGTCTTCCCATTGCAAGGGGTAATTAAGACCTGCCTTGATAAAATCAACTTGACTGAGACAAGTGACAACTCCTGCTCATTCCACAGTTTATTTTTCAGCTCAATCCAAAAGGAAGCTTCTGAGTAATCAGGAAAATATTGGGAGAAATTAAGTTCACAAAATACAGGTGCTTCACTCACGTTTCTATTTTAAACAGCTAATGAGCCAGTCTTGGCTACATTTGTTCTGCCATCCAGAGATGAACACCAAGTTCAGTAAGCCCTAAACTAATGCAGGCAGGGCCTCCCTCTGGAGGCCTCTACAAGCACCTACCTCTGTCATATCACCATAAAGGAAATTCCAGCTTTTTGGTTGGTTGGTTGGTTTGGGTTTTTTTCCTTGAGGAGGGCTTCATAAGGTACTGAAAACATAGGAGGAAGCTCAAGCCTAAGTGTAGGGGGCTAGAACCAGCTCAGTAACTTTCTGGAATAGAAAAACCCAGCAAAAGGAAACAGAGAGAAATTAAACCCAGTGGAGCTCCTCAAAGCTGGGTCTGTCTTTCCATTACTTGTTTGTTCAGGGGGATCTGAGCTCTACAAGAGTCTTTAAACCCTCCTGCCCCATCAGTATATCTCAAGCCAGCTATGCTACTAGGACAAAACTTTGGAGGTCTCCCTCATCTCTGCTGTATTCTTCTGTCTGATTTGTCAGGTAGCTGTGTGGTAATGTCAGACTATTACACGAAGATCACCGTGGAGCACTAAAATACACTCTAGTCTTACATTCTCCATGACCTTTCTGATCTGCTATGGTATTTCTTAGCAAAAGTTTATAGTCTCCTATACTGTGGAATCACACATTTATCTTGAGCAATGGTAGATATAGCTCGATGAAATGCTTAAATGAATGCCAAGAGCCCCTGTTGGGTTGATAGATGTACAAAATATTGAAGTGAAAAGCAGCAATCTATTTCTGAAAAAGTAGTAAAAAAGAAATGGTGTGACTCCCACACCAAGCCTTTGAGACACAGACCATCACGTACCTGGGGTAGGAAAAGCTGCTTCTTCCTTCTCTTTCAGTGTGACCTGAATTAAGTCAGCTCCTGTGACTGAACACAAAGAATTTTAGCAAGTTACAGCAAAGTCTTGCAAATTAAAACACACACACACACAAAATTAAAATAAAATCATAGTAAATCAACGTCTACATGTGATTTTCTGACATTTTGCATTTCTAACAAACAGATGTTTTTTAAGAGTAACTATTCAAGTTTCCTAAGCATTTTTGTCTTTTTTTTTTTCTACTCTGAGAAAGGATTAAACAAACACATTTTAATTTACAGATACAGAGGGTCTCAAGACAGCTCATTAGAAACTGCTAAAAGAAAACATTCAACAATCAGAAATTCTAGGCTGGAACACGAATCTCATTTATCCCACTATAAATCCACAGCAGTTCCACTAACACAAGCGATATCACACCATTGAATGCATAATGCATTAACTGGCTCAAACAGCGAATTACAGCTTTTGTTTTGTAGTTTGGTTTTGATTTCTTTTTTTTTTTTTATTTCCAAATCTGGTATCTGAAAGAGATGCTTTAATTAGTCAGACTTTATAGACTGAAGACAGGGACCCTGTGTTCTCTACTGTGAAAAGAGGTCAGGAGCAATTATCACAGTTGTAACCTTTGTACCAGGATATTGTCAGCAGGAGAAGGGCCAGGATAATGCAAATCAAACTAAGAGGAGCAGGAGTAAACTGCTTCAGACCCAGCTAAAAGGCTACCTCCTTTTCAACCCCAGTGGGATATAATGGCACTTCCTTTCAGTCACCAGACTGGAACAAACCTCGGTTAAAATAGAAACACTCGGACAAACATCAATCTCCCTTCCACTGTCCAACCCCTAACAGTGACCCTAAAATGTCATTGGAAGATCTTTTTTGGGGGGTAGGAGAATTGTATAAATGAAGCCATTGTCAGAACTTTCCTCAGTTCCAGAACATGCCAGGAACTTCCCTATGTGTCTATCAACCCACCAAGGGGATTTCATGCCATATTGTAATTTACTTATTTTATCTTTAAACAAGTCTCTGTACTTTTAAATTGTGAGAACCATCCTTCCCCACCTCCCTCCTTTTCTCCCAGTGCAACTGAGCAAATTTAAAATAACTGAGGCTCATTAATTTTAAGTGTTCAATAAATTAGTATGAATAATCAAAAAACTTGATTCTTTCTGATAATTACTATTTGATGTCAGTTGAAAGCACTCGATTGAGTTGGCAGCATATGCTCCTATGCCAAATGAGGCTTCCATAATTAAATAGAAACTGATTCCATGAGGTTTTTCTCATGTCTGATTAATTAGTAATCAGGTGCCTCAGCCCTGTTCTTCAATGACACCTTCTCTCCCAACAGTAGCTGTGATCTGATCCATATATCAGTCAAGCCAATCTGCCCTAAATCATCAGATAAAGATCAAATTGAACAGCATCGTGTCTTTGGGTGGCCACAAGGTGAACCTCTGAAGAGAAAGAATGACACAAAGATGCTAATTTTAGCATTTAGACCATACCCTTTTATGGGTACTTCTAGGGTTATGGTGGTCTTCTTCACACTTATGTCAGGGAAAATCAGAAGTCAAAGTCTTAGGAAAAGTGAGAGAACCAAGCCCTGACATCATCCTTCTTTTGATAAGTGTATTTTGTCAAGTTTGTTGAGTTTTTTTTGCTTAATTTTGCCAGCACTACAGTACAATCATCTAATTAAGGATGTTTGTATTGCTTAGAGAAAAGCTATTCTAATTAAATCCTGAGGGGACAAAAAAACTTTTTTTTTTTACATAAAGTTTTTTACATAAAGATATTCTATACAGACCTCCTGAAGGGGATCAGTCCCTTATGCAGCACAGGAAGAAACTGTTAAGACTTATCTCAGTGCAGTCATGTCCATAGTTAGGACAAAGATAAAAGTTTCTCATGTTTGAAGTGTCATCCAACCACAGAGCATGAGATTCAAGCCATTACACATCATTTACACCCTCCACATGAGTGCAGGAACTGGGGGCTGAATTTTCCACAGCCCTGCAACTTGCACAATTATTTATGTCAATCAGGTGTAAAGAACAACAGTTGTGAATCAATAGTGTCTTGTTTCCATTTCCCACAAATACTCCTAAAAGCTGGTCACAACAGGAGAGATACAGGCTTTGGGAATAATTAAAACTACAGTGACTTAATCACAGAATCATAGCATCATAGAATCATTTATGTTGGAAAAGACCTTCGGGATCATGAAGTCCAACCATTAACCCAGCACTGCAAAGTCCACCACTAAAACATGTCCTTCAGCACCACATCTACACAGCTTTTAAATACCTCTAGGAACGGTGACTCCACCACTTCCTTGGGGCAGTCTCTTCCAGGGCTTGACGACCCTTTCAGTGAAGAAAATTTTCCTAATATCCAACCCAAACACCTCCTGATGGAACTTGAAGACATCTCCTCTTGTTCTATCACTTGTACTCTGGGAGAAGAGTCTGACCTCACCTGGCTACAAACTCCTTTCAGGGTGTTGCAGACACAAATAATGTCCCCCTTGAGCCTGCTTTTCTCAAGGCTAAACAACTCCAGTTCTCTCAGTCACTCCTCCCAAGACTTGTGCTCTGAATTCCTTTACCAGCTTCACTGACCTTCTCTGGACACCCTTCAGCACCTCAGTGGAGTGAAGAGCCCAAAATAGAGCTCAGGATTTGAAACGTGGCCTCCCCAGTGCCCAGTACAGGGGGATGATCCCTGCCCTGGTCCTGCTGACCACACTATTCCTGATCTTAGCCAGGATGCTGCTCGCCTTCTTGGCCACCTGGGCACCTACTGGCTCATGTTCAGTCAGCTATCAACCAGCACTCCCAGGCCCTTTTCCACCACACAGTTTCCAGCCACTCTTGCCCAAGCCTGGAGCATTGCGTGAGGCTGTTGTCACCTAAATGCAGCACCCAGCACTTGGCCTTCCACTTTTGTTTTGCTGCCAAGCATGTTATCATTGTTCCTGCACAGGACAGGAAGAGATAGAGGCAACACAGATGAAGGATGTCATTAGTAAACATTAAATTAAGGTGACTCTTCACAAAATGTAGTTATGAGGCTCCAGGGTTTAATTGTATAAAACCTTTATAAGGTTCATCAATTTTCTGTCTTATTACAGCTCTTCCTGGATGTTTGGGCTGTGAATCATAAAAATAGGCCTTCTTGACAATAATCCTGGTAACTTTCTTCTGGGTCAGGCTCCCTGAGTGAACATAAAGGAGGAGCTTTCAGCGACAGCGAATTTTGCCCGTGGATATTAGGAAGGGCTGGAACTAGGATAAATGGCCCCAATAGCCTGACTTACAAATAACAAGCAACTTCATGCTATTTAACATCAATTGGACTAACATACATCACAAGGAAATCAAAACTGTTAGACAGCACAATCAACAACATGGTGAGACACACCTTTAAAGAACTTGGGATAGGATATTTCATCATCCTCTCCCAGGATCTATTACAGGAGGTAGCCAGAAATAGGATCTCATGGGGACACTGTAGTGAGAGGACAAGAAATGTTAAAAAAAAAATAAACAAATATATATAGAAAATGAAAAAAAATTGGACACAGATGGCTATGGACCCAGAGTCTTGCTTACAGCAGATTACTCTTTGCACAGGCAGAGGTAAAGGCATGAAATTCCTCCTGCAGAGACCATGTAGTTGAATGACTGACCACCCTTGACAGGATTATAAAGGCATTTCATCGTCTTGTTTCTGTAACTGTTACATTCTCAGGTCTCTCTGCTGCCATGCCAGAAGGACAGGACCTCATTCACCAGGAGAAGGTTGATTTTTCTCTTTATACATGTCACAAAGGGCATCTCTTTGCTAAGAACAGACATTTCACTTCATGGAGGCCACTGAGCAGGCCACATCTGGTCAACTGATCTTCTGAAACAACTGATAAAAGGTTTTATCTATCTGAAAGACTCATGCCTGTACAACCAGTCCTCTGTAACAAATTAACTCCACTCTTTATGTCTTTCACTTCGGATTCTCCTTTACCTCTGAGCAAAAAGGCTGCAGAGAGTATCTTTGTTTATTTATTTTCTGTATTTCAATATTAGAAACAAACATTCTTAAGAGACTGTTTTTTCTCCTATACAAAGCAGTTACAGAAACCCACAGAGTGGAATGGAAGTGAGATCAGTCTTTAGGAATTTAGAAAAGACAATAAGTATAATCAAATTATTTTTTTGAAGAACTATGGAAATGGTAAACCTGCTTCTGACACAGCAGTAATATGAGGCTGAGCCTCAGGCCTTCTTAACAACTCACACATGAGTAGCTTGGGCAAAGTCAGCAGGATGACCCGTCTCCATAAAAGTTGTGTCTACTGGAAAGTGTATTTGGGGTAAATATAAAGTCTGATAATCCTTTCAGTGGTGTTTTCAATAATATTTGTGTCCAGCACTTCAATTTTAGAAAAAAAAAAAAGCCAGGAGAAATCTGGAGATGAAGGAAGCCAACACTTTGTTTCATTCCAAAAGAAAGTGGTTTAAACATTTCAAAAGTGAACAAAACAGCTCTCTGGTTTTTAGCCAATTCCAGTATTGCCCAGAGACCTTAACCAAGGAGCAGTACCACGCTGTGGCACCATATGCTCCTATTTGTAACAGACGTAAAAAGCTTGTAATGTTATTGTAATTTACACAGGATATTTTCCCTAAAAATATCACAGATGTGATAAAACATCCCAGCGTGATGTTTCTTTCCACCTCCTTTGTTATAATACGTTTGGGTTTTTTTGATCTGGCATGGTCACATCGTGTTAGGACCACTCTCCTGAGAGAAACACGATTGAGCCACAAGCCATCAGTGGTTTAGAGAGACACAAAACAATTTCAGAGCCCATCAGTGACCTTTGAGGAACACTTCTCTCAAGACACTGGGGTGCCCCAGAGAAAAACAGGATGATGCTACAAAGACTGAATAATGATAAAGCAAAGCTGATAATGTGGACATGACTGGCATGGGATGCCTCAAGCTTCCTTGTCTCCCCTTCACCCAATATCCACAAGGGACATGAGGTTATCTGTCCTTCAATGCCGATTCCTTTAAAATGGTCTGAAAAGATTATTTTCTAAGGGACTCGTGGGTTGGGTAAAGAGGGCTTCATGCATATGCAGGTAGCAGTGAGCACCTTTGTCAATGGGATCGTTGCACAGGTAGCCCAGATAGCAGCAACATTCTCCATTACAATCATTTCTCTCTACTCAGCATCCCCTGCACTGTCCCACACCCAAGCCTAATTTACCAAACTGCAAGCACTCAAAGCATGGGGGCAACTTAACTCCTTTAATCCCCTCCATACGGTATATTTTCTTGCCTTTTGTGTTAGACAGACCTTTCTTTCTCCCCCCAAAGATAAACAAACACTTGCATGACACCAGGCAATTTTGGATGGAAAGGGGCATGGAGAAAGCCTGCGCCCAGTGCAAACTGCTGGCAAAGGTGGCTTCATTCAGCTGCCCGCTTCATTTGAATAACAATATCTTTCCAGTCACGGGGTTTTCCCTCCCCTTCTCCCCCATGCAGACCCGAGCAAAAGGCTATGTGAATTCAGGAGCCTGCTTGTGAATGAGCTGGCATCTGATACGTATTTGCTGACGTTAATTTTGGATGTAATGCACCCCTGCCACTTCCCCACAGTTTGCCCTAAAAGGCTTTCTGACGAACACAAAAGCGGTGGGTCAAAAGTAAGTTGACCCCTGCCAGAATGTACAATTATTGGAAAGAGGCGGTACACCAGCAGCTGTCGAAACCCCACCGGCGCAGCAAAGTGCTTCCAAAAGTCAGAGGATGACTAATATGCTCAAGCTCTCCCCTCCGCCCTGCAAGAGCCGGCGACTTTCTGCAGGAAGAATTATGGCCCTCCCGAGCAGCTGCAATAATTGTCTTCCCATTGTCCCCCAGCCCTCCCTCCGCCACCCCCTACAAGTGCCCATTGTCGGCGCGGAGTCAAGTGATTATCTGCTTGGGCTGATGCTGTTTGTGCCCAGCTGCCTGACTGCTGACACACGAGCACCAAGAGGGGGGACCCGCGTCTGCGAGACGGGACTGCGACATACCAGACCTTTTACATAAGTCAAACAGGAACAAATGACTCTTTATCAGCCCCTTCTCCCTTTGAAGTGGCGGCTGCTTATAGGCTCTTACAGCTTTTCCTCCTTAGCCCGAGCAAACATCCTCCTTTTGATATGCTACATGCTCATTATCTCTGCCCCATTTAATGATTTTTGATTGAAGGGTGGCAGCGCAGTTGCCAAGAGGGTAGTTAAAGAGGCTCCACGCAGTCAGGACGACAAGAAAGGCTTTCCTTGTGCAGCAGCCTAAATTTGGAGTTTCTTAACAGTGTGTTCTTGTTCTTAGCAGCAGATAAGGGCTGAGCGTGAAATTCTTAATTAAGCAGTAAATAGAGAGTGGGGTGTCAGCAGATGCAGCCTGTAGCCATGGAGACCAAGTCAGATGAAGAAGGGAGCTGAGACTCAACGCCGGCCCCAGGCTCGGGCATGACTGACAGCTGAAGAATCTGACAAAGCTTGTAAACGGGATTAATTAGTTGGCTAATTATTTCATATAGTTAAATGTAAATAAATAATAATAATAAAAAAAACCCAAACCATCTTGCAGAGTTAGGCGGAAAGAGATTCTGAACACCAGACCTCCAAGCGTTGTCCTCTCTGGGTCAGTGGGTGGACTGGTGGGTTTTTCAGGACAGAAGGGACTATTGTGACAGCCTTTGCTGACCTCCTACAGAGCGTGAATCTCGCCTCATGAGGTTTCTAATAGCTTCTCCTAGAGCTGGAGCATATTTGCCAAGCATCATCTAAGGACCCTGAATGATGGAAAGTCCACCACATGCCATGAGTCTGCTCTGATGACTAATTATCCTCACCCTCTCAGCCTGCACAGAGCTCAGGAGAGAAATTAAATGGCACACCAGGGCTAAGGATCCTCTCACTTTGTTTCAGACTCTTACCCTATCAACAGCATTCAATATTTGGTACCTGACACTGAATTATTGATCTCACTGCTATAAAAGTCCTATCTGAAAATGTTCATAGAATGAATAATACACACTAGGTGTTTTCATAAATTTCCCTTCATGTACTTTGGATGATTGCTTCTCTCTACATTAAAATGAGAAACAACAATGACCTCTCCATATAATAAAAATCAAGAAGGAGGGAAGGCAAGAGAAGGCCAAGAAAATATCTATGATGCAAGAGTGACATATGCTGGCCAGATCACTTTGTCTCAGTATTCCCAAGACTGCCATCTCCTCTGTGTTCAACAGTAGTTAGAGACCAAGATATAGATGTCATCTTCTGAGATTCCCCACCTTGCCTTATTTATGGAAGTTAAGTTTGGGATATGAAAACTGGAAAAAAATTGAGTTTTGTATTTGAAAGAACAAATTTACACTATTAGAAAACTGAAATAATAAAACTATTTTTCTTCTTTCAGTAAATATCTGATGTGATCTTGGGTGAGGCTTAGACTCAACAGCTAGATTTATACTAGCCAATCTCTATCTATACTATATCTAAACAAGGCCAGGATGTGGAACCAAGAGTTGGACCCCAATAATCCCAATAATGGCTTTATTGATCACCAAGTTCTTGACACAACTTTGGCCCAGACCAACACACTCTCCCAGGTGGTGACCATTACAGTCTGGGAGTTAGCACAGGACAGGGAACTTTCCTAATTTGAAGCCTGGGTGGATCCAGCCTGTTTTGAGAGATAAAATGTTAAGCTGTATGGACACAAGATGTGCAATGCCAATTGGCCACAGGACCAGAGATGGGTGCAGCAGGTGTGACCCTCAGACTGAGACCAAAGTTTGGGCTTCCCTATTTCTCTTCAAATGTACACTGGATGATTTTTCACTGCTGTCAGACAAACCACGGTGGATTGCCTGCCCTCATTCCACCCATATTCTCCTCTCTGCTGTCTCACTGATTGTTCTTGTTGCTCAGTCCTAAACAGATCCTACATGGAAAGCCATTTGAATGGCATCTCATCAGTACAAATCAAGAAAAAAATCACTAAAACTAATGGATTAGATCAAATTTTCTGTTACTGTGAAAATCAGCGTCTTTACACTTCAGCTTCCCTGTATGACAGTCATGAAGCTGTGCTCAAAGGCACTGCAATGATTTTGTGATTCCTGATTCTACCATTATTAATACTGGCAAAAATCATTACCCTGCCTTTTACATATAGAACCTAGAGCCTTATAAAATCATTTGCTTGAGAATAGGAATGAAACTTGAATAAATACCAGTAAATATCTGATTAAGTTTCTTTTTTCTTTTTGTTTTTGATGACCACCACACTTTCCTATCTAGTGTACAAAGACAACATACCCAAAGGTAAAGGTCTATAATGTCTTTGGAAGTTTACAGTCATAAAGAAAAATTCTTGCCCAGTAATCCTATCATCATCAGTGGGGTCAGCCTAGATAGATTGCACATGATTTATTAATGATATGTGTGACATGGGACCAGCTGACAACAGAGATCATTAGTGGAATTTAATGCCTTTTCCTCTCTGAAACACCATTCAAATTCAACGGATGTCACATCACCCACTATTTATGATACATTCCTTTTGTTGATAGATCAGGCATCAGATAGATCAGATAGAGATGGACCTGATGTGCATACATTTACCTATTTGATTGATCTTTTTGAATGACTTCTCACTTACTGAAAGGCCATTGAAAGATGGCTTTGTGTTTAAGGCCTTATGTAGTTGCAGGTTTAAATTTAAAATACATCAGCTCTGTCACCATTTTTGAACAGAAAAAGGTACATTGCATCCCTTCTATTAGAGTTATAGAATCATAGAATTGTTTTGGTTGGAAAAGTCCTTTAAGATCATCAAGTCCAACCATTAACCCAGCATTGCCAGGTCACCACTAAACCATGCCCCTCAGCACCACATCTACATGGCTTTTAAATCCCTCCTGGAATGGTGGCTCCACCCCATTGTGCCCTAGACTCTTTACCAGCTTCACTGCCCTTCTTTGGACACACTTCAGCCCCTTCTTGGAGTGAGTGACCCAAAAATGAACCCAGCATTTGAAATGCAACTTTATCAGTGCCAAGTACAGGGGGACAGTCCCTGCCCTAGTCCTGCTGGCCACACCAGTGCCGATACAAGCCAGGATGCTGTTGACCTTCTTGGCCACCTGGGCACACATTGGCTCATATTCAGTCAGCTGTCAACCAGAACCCCCAGGTCCTTCTCCACCGGCCAGCTTTCCAGTTACTCTTCCCCAAGCCTGGAGTGTTGCACTTACCCAAATATGTCAGCTTCCTCAGTCTGCTGTCAAGATACCAGTCACAGGAGTTATGATATCCATATGAAGGCAACGATGGGAGAGGCTGTCCAGTCCTCGTCCCACAGGACACCACAATCTCAGGATGCGCAGGAAGATCTTTGTGTTCCACCAGCAAGTAATTCCCAGTCATGAAGTTGCTGAAAGTCACTGAATACTAGTAAGAGAGAATCAACATAAACATGTCTGAGTCTGTGAGTAGTTCTCCATGGAGTACAGTATAAAGGGATAAAGAGGATGGTGCTCCTCACGGGCAACCTATTCTTTTGCAAGATGTGTACTGGAAACATGGAAGAGAGATGTAAAATTAAGCAGAAAGTGATGGTGAAAAAAATTGTCAGAAAAAATTAATTCCACTCATCACCTTGAAGAGGTGCAGAGGAACAACGTCTTCTGAAAAACCATGCTTCAGCAGGTCTTAAAATGGTATCAATTTTCTTGATTCCTTAGAACCACATGGATCTTTCATCTAAGATGTCCAAAATCATCTTCCTGCTCTAAGTTACTAGAGAGAACTTCAGGGACTAGGTCATCTTGTCTAAGCCTTGTCTATAAATATAAAGAGATTTTCTCTGTGCAGTTAACACTTTTTTCCCCTCTTTCTGCTCACCCAGAAAGATGAAAGCATGATTACCTTTTCCAAATATAATTTTGAAATTATGAAAAATTCCTGTGTTACCTGGAGCTGTTTGGTGACCAAAGGGTTGTCAAATGTCAACACGTAAGTCTCTTTATCCAAGAGGAGAACCATCCAGCCATACAGATTTGATAAAGTATCATGGACGTAATTGACTGTGGTGGTCTTATTCCTACTGTCAGTCACAGTTAAATTATAGGGAATGTCTGGAGCCTCTTTTCTGGAGAACAAAAAATATAATCACTTTTTTTTGTTTTTCACTCAATGCTGTCATTTCGCAGCCTTTTTACTTCTGTTTTTATTTGAATTACAGCAGTATATATTGTCTCTCAGAATGTGACTTCATTTGTGTAGTTCATTACAAATACAGTAAGAAATGGTCTCTGCTTGAAGTGCTGTAAAAAGAGAAAAAGAGAAAGGAAGAAATAGGGTGGAGGAATAAAGGCACAGAGGAGCAAGGTTTGCACCAAAGCAGAGCAACGGCAACA